>JAADYJ010000506.1:0-19951 GCA_023338205.1 Halophytophthora polymorphica
GCGGCGCCTTGTTGCATGTGGACTCACGTTGTCGTGGCTTCGTGTGTTGCTCTCTACGGCTGTTGCTGCTGCTGTAGCTGCTGGATGAAGCCCAGCGCGCCGTGCGCTCGTGGACCAAGGACGTGCAGCTCCTGACGTTCGACACGGTCTTCCTCCCCATCGCCCGCGTCCTGGAGACGCTGCCGACGAACGAGGTGCGTCGCTGCTGCCACTGCGCCGGCCTGAGTGGGACTACAGCGCGAAAGAAGCTGAGAAACCCGTCTTGTGTGTTGTGTCGTGTGTCGTATGCTGCTGTGACGACCCCCCAGAGCTGGCGAAAGGTGCCGGACGCGGCACTGGGAGACCTGCCTACCTTCAGCGCGCTGCCGCAGGACTACATCACCACGGTGGCCGACCTGCTGCTGTCGCTCCTACCGCAGCTGGAGCCCTTCGCTGAGAGCAGCAGCCTCGAGAGCGCCTTCGTGGCTTCTCGAGGTGCGCAGGACGTCTGCGTGCAGGGCGAGTGGGCGCGACTGGGCCAGTTGCTGCGACTCGCGCCGCCCGAGCTCGCCGTCTGTCAGCGGATCTTCGCGGCCTTGGCGGACGTCGAGACGGACGCCAGGAGCATCGACGCAGACTTGTCAACGGCCACCGGGACGGCCACCGGGACGGCCACCGAGTTCGTGGACTTGTGGACGGCCTCGGTGGCCAGTGGCACGTTGGCCGCGCTGCTGCGTGCCGTGTGCTCTGTGCCGGCGCTCTCGGAGCTGGGCGCGAGGCAGTTGGCCGCCGATCTGGGCTACTTCCACACCGTCCTGAGCGCCGTGGGCGGCGAGGGCAACTGGCTCGTGGACGACCTGCGCCAGGCGCTGGAAGGCGAGCTGCAGAGCCACCGCCAGCACGCAGACGAGCTCCACGCCGCCCACGACAGCGCCCACCAGCAGACGCTCGCCAAGCTCCACGATCGGCTCGTGGCCATGCGGCAGCGGGCGTCGGCCTCGTCCCCACGCCAGCTCCCGTCCAGCGGCGACACTGGCAATGACGGCGTCCCTGTGTCCACCAGCTCGTCGCAGTTCTTTTGAGCCAGCGCAGCCAGGAGAGGGCAGGAGGACGCTGGTGGACATGGCTTCCCGTAAGCAGAACACAGCTCCGGGCGATGCAAATAGCACTGCTGCTGCCGCTGAGGACTGCAGCTGGGGGTTGCCGCACTTTCCCGTCCTCGCCGGTGGCCTCTCTAGCTGCTCTTGCGCCGTCCTGTATCGACCGCCGTCTCTTGCGCTTGGGCTCTTCTCGTGTCTTGTCTTGCGCGTCCCAGTCGCGCTTTCGCTTTGGCTTCCGCTCGCCACTCGCTGGGCCGGACGAGGCAGTTCGTCGCACACAGCGGCCATGGCCTCCATCTACTTCTACTACAACGAGCTGCTGCTGCTGCAGAGCGCGCAGGCCGCCTCTGCCCGCGCCACGGCGTCCGCGTCTCCAGTACGCGGCGCAGAGCCCCAGGAGCACGAGCACGAGCACGAGCACGAGAACAACACAGCAGGCGACGCACACGCCCGGGAGCGCGACAATCAGCAGGACGACCGGCCCAGGCGCGCGCCCGAGTCACGCCCAGCCACGACGACGGCCACGACGCTGCCGAGGCACAGCGACGCCGAGCGCGCGGCGCTGCAGCCGCGCCTCAACAAGCTCGCGTACCTGCAGACAGCCGTGGCCGCCAACCTGGACGCCTTGGCGCGCGCGCTCGGGCCCAAGCAGTAGGACGTCGTCCAGACGCCTCAGTCGCTCGCAGTCGTCGGCCGAGGCGCCGTGGGGCTCGCTTCGAGACTCTCGTCGTCTCTGCGTCTCTGACGCGAGACGTGAATGCAGATCCACTGCCCCCTGCGTCTCTCTCAGTCCTTGCGCCTTGCGCCTTGCGTCTTGCGCCTTGCGCCTTGCTCGCCGTCTCGCCGTCTGGCCGTTTGGGCGCAGCTCTAGGCGCGATCTCCGCCGCCGGGCGGAGCGCCTCGAGAGCTCACGCTGGAGCTCAGCGACTTGAAGGACAGGAAGCGACGGTGGCGCAGCAGTCCCTGCCACAGTCCGTCCGTCTCCTGCGTCTTGTCGCCGACCGTCTCGTCGTCCTGTGCGTCGAGTCGAGCCGTCGCACTCGCACTCGCGCTCGTCTGCGCCTCGGGCTGCAGACTGCCAGCCGCCACGTCGTCGTCGCCCATTTCCAGACTGGCCAGCCGCATGAAGCACTCGGCGCTGGGTCGCTGCGTCTGCTGCGCCTCGTCGTCCAGCAGCAGGCCGTGTGTGGACACGAAGGACGGCCGCTCCCGGCTGCTCTCGTCCACCGAGTTGCCACTCGCTGGCCTGCTCTCCGGCTCCGCGTCCGCCGCGGGCTCTTCACCTGCCAGTAGCTGCCTCGCGCCTCGTAGCGAACTGGAAAACGTTCGAGCCGAGACGCGGCGTCGGCGCGAGACGGCGGCCACTTCCTCCGCGTAGGCGGCAGCGAACGCGCGGTGCTTGGCCAGTCTCGGGGCGCCCCAAGTCGTGTCCGGAGCCACGTCGCCGGCCAGCCACGGGTGCGCCACCACGTCGTCGATGCTCATGGCCACGTCCGGGTCCTTCTCCAGCAGCCGCCGCAGCAGATCTCGAGCCGCGCGACTCAGTTGCACGCCGTCGGTCGGGAAACGCAGCGGCTCGCACAGCACGCGACGTTCGATGGCCACCACGTCGTCCACGGCGTCGCTCTCGCCGCTGGCGGCACTGAAGGGGAAGCACGCGCACAGCAGCACGTAGAGCGTGACGCCCAGCGCCCAGACGTCCACTTGCTGCGCCTCGCGCCACGTCATCACGAGCGGGTCCTGCTGCTCCATCTTGTCCTCCTCCGAGCTGCTCGGACGTCGCCGCAACAGGCGCTGCCGCTGGCGCCTTCGCCACGCAGCCTTGCGCCGCAGCACAAAGGGCGGGAGGAAGCGGATGTGGTGCACGTCGTCCCAGAGGAAGCCCCGCGTGCGCGGTCGGCAGCGCAGAGACAGCGAGCGCCAGGGCCCCGCGCGGCCGAACGCGACCAGCAGGACCCGCGCGGCCGGCTCGCTGTCGCTGTAGAGCACGTGCTCCGGCCGCACCTCGCCGTGCACGAGGCCGTGCGAGTGCAGGAACTGCAGACCGGAGGCCACCTGCGCGCCCACGCGACTCGTCTCACGCTCCGAGAAGCGGTAGAGCACCACGGACGTGACGCTGGTACTGCCGTCGCTGCTGGTCGAAAGCGGCGGCGCGGCGTTCACCACGGCGCCCTGGCCGGCCTGCACCCGGCCGAGCACCTCACCGCTGCGCGCCAGCTCAAAGGCGATCTCCACGCGCGTGTGACTCGCGTACACGCCATGCAGCGTCAGTAAATTCGGGTGTGCGCCCACCAGTTCCAGCACGTGCAGCTCCTGCCGAAGCCGTCGGCGGGTGCGTTTGTCCCGCAGCGCACGGCGGTCCAGCACCTTGAGCGCCACCAGCTCCTGCGTCACGCGGTGGCAGGCCGTGTAGAGCCCCGGCGCGACGTCGTCCTCGTGCGTGGAGCGCTTTGGGGCGAGGTCGGCAGGCGTGAGCGACGCGCGATCCGTCATGAGCGGACGCAGCGAGTCGTAGTCGCTCGAGCGCCGCGGCCGGAGCCCCAGAGGCGCCGCCACCACGTCCGACACGCAGGACGAGCCCGCGCAGGATCCCCACCACCACATTCGCGCCGCGGAGTCGTCCAGAAGCCGTCTCGAGGCCGTCCAGAAGCCGTCGCTTTGACCTTCCGGGCGCTGCTGCTCGCGATGAGGAATGTTCAGATCGAGGTCACAGCCCAAGCACCGAAGGAAGGAGGCGACGGACGACGGGTGCTCCCCCCGATCTCGCATATGCTGTTTGGTGGGATTTAGACTATCCACCAATGGCCGACGCGGACGTGCCCCTTTTGGCCCAATGAGCGCGTGGATGACGCCGCCGCGACATCTCCGACGCGGAAGATTGGGAAAGTTGGTCGCTGCAGGCCGACGACGGGGGAAGAGGCAGCATGAACCTAGCGTTGCAACTGGAGCGGCTACGACGCGGCGAGCCGCTGGAGCTGACGGTGGTGCTGGCGCTGTGCGAGCGCATGAAGGATCTGCTGGTGGAGGACGGCAACGTGGTGCGCGTGGCGGCGCCCGTGGCCGTGTGCGGCGACGTGCACGGGCAGTTCCACGACCTGCTGGAGCTCTTCAAGCTGAGCGGCCAGGCGCCCGAGACGAGCTACGTCTTCCTGGGGGACTTTGTGGACCGCGGTGCCATGAGCGTGGAGACCATCTCACTGCTCTGCGTGCTCAAGGTGCGCTACCCGGACCGCATCACGCTCCTGCGCGGCAACCACGAGTCGCGCCAGACCACGCAGGTCTACGGCTTCCAGATGGAGTGCATGAAGAAGTACGAGGGCGACGCGCGGGTCTACAAGGCCTTCACCGAGATGTTCGACTTTCTGCCGCTCGGCGCGCTCATCGACAACGCGCTGCTGTGTCTGCACGGCGGCTTGAGCCCGGCGCTGCATCATCTCGACCAGTTGCGCATGCTGCACCGCTTCACCGAGATCCCGCCCGACGGGCCCTTCGCCGACATTGTGTGGTCCGATCCGGACCCCAAGACACAGGGCTTCCACATGTCCCCGCGCGGCGCCGGCTACATCTTTGGCGAGGACGTCGTGGAGCAGTTCTTGCACGTCAACAAACTGGCGCACATGAGTCGCGCGCACCAGCTCTGTATGGAAGGCTTCCAGGTGCTCTTCCGAGAGACTTTCTCCACGGTCTGGAGCGCGCCCAACTATTGCCACCGCTTCGGCAACCTCGCGGCCGTCATGGCCGTCGACGACCACCTCGACGTACGTGTCCACCACGGTCTTACTGGCGCGCGGAGCTCTGCTTTGAACACAAAGACTCACGCGTCTCCCGTGTGGATCTCTCGCACTCATCTCTCTGTACTGCTGCTATGTCTCTCTGTGTCCACCGACGTCCTCCTCCAGCGCACGTACAAGACCTTCAAGGAGGCGCCGTCCTCAAGGGACATTGGCGTGCTGGAGAACAAGGGCACCACCTCGGACGCCATCGACGCCGGCTACTTCACCTAGACGCCCGGCGCTCGGGCCCATGTCATTCGTACCAACAAAACAGGTAGGTAGACTGTCACGTCAACGACTCGCTCGCTCGCTCCCTGCGGTCCTCCTACCGGCCGATGCCCACCCGAACTCGCACTAGCCGTGGCGGGAGCGCTTCTTCTCCTTGCGCGCCTTGGAGCGGCGTTTGTGCTGCTGCTTGGCGTCCTCGTAGTCAGTGGCCAACTGCGCCACCGTCTTTTGGTGCAGCGGCTTCATCTTGCTCTTGACGAACTTGTCGATCTCCAGCGCATCAAAGTACACGAGCGACTGCGGGTGGTTGTAAAGCTGCGCGTTGCCCACCATGAGGTTCCAGTCCGCCTCAAACATAGCGTGCGACGCGTACTCGTGCTGGTCGAGCCGCGTCTTGATGGTGGCCAGGTCCATGGGCTCCTTCACGATCGTGTAGTAGTCCGGGTAGTCCAGCGCCGAGGGCTTCTCCAGATACAGCTCCGTGCGCAAGCGGCCCGTGGCGTCCTTGAGCTTCATCACGCCGTCGTACACCTTGCGGTAGAAGTAGCACAGTATCTTGCGCTCGCGTCGCGAGGATTCGTCGCCTGGGGCCACCACCAACGCGTCGTCTCCAGTCTCTGCTTCATCCTCATCAAAGGCCGAGGCCTCCGCCGAAACTCCGTCACGCTTCCGCTTGCCTCGCTTGCCGCCCGCCGCCTTGGGGCTCCTGACTGCGGGCTTGACCTCCTCCACGCCGTCCTCGCACATCTTGACGAACTCGGCGTCCGTGTACTGGTCGCGATACGACATCTCCTTGCGCTTGCGAGGCCCGCTCTCGGTCGCCACGTCGAAGTTCCAGCTGTTCTTGTCGTGCTTGCCGTTGGCAATGTCGTGCTCCATGGTCTCGTTGGCCTCCCGTAGCCACGCGGGGGCGTCTTTCTCGCTCATAAGTCGACTGCGCGGTACGAGCGCCACCTTGAGGCGCCTGCAGTGCTCGGCCCACTCCTTGGTCTCCCGCTGTTTGCGCTCCACGTCCAGCTGTTGGTACAGTGCCAGCTCCTCGTCCGTCAGCGCCATCATTTCGTTGATCTCGTCGTCCGCCAACAGCGTGGAGGCGTCATCGTCGCCGGTGGCCGCGTGCGCCGCCTCCTCCTGCTCCATCTTAATGAGACTCTCGAGCATGGCGCGGCGCTCCGCCTCCTTGGACTTGTTGTTGAACTTGCCGGCCTCCACCACGAGGTTGTTCATGTTCATCTTGTCCGTGGCGCGCGACAAGATCTTCTCCTCCACGGGGCTGTTGGTCACGAGGCGGAAGACGCGCACCTCGTTCTTCTGTCCGATGCGGTGCGCGCGGTCCTGCGCCTGCGCGTCCATGGCCGGGTTCCAGTCGCTGTCGAAGATCACCACCGTGTCGGCCGTCGCCAGGTTCAGGCCCAGGCCGCCGGCGCGTGTGCTCAGCAAGAAGATGAAGAAGGGCGAGTCGGGCGCGTTGAACATGAACATGCGCTGCTCCCGCTCGTCGGCGCTCGTGGAGCCGTCTAGCCGCAGGTACCGAAAGCCGCGATAGGCAAAGTAATCCTCCAGCACGTGCATGAGCTGCGTCATTTGGCTGAACATGAGCACGCGGTGGCCCGCCGCCTTGAGCTTGGGCAGCATGCGGTCCAGCAGCTCGAACTTGCCCGAGGAGCGCACGAGGTCAAAGTCGATCTGGTAGCCGTTCGTCTGGAAGAGGTACGGGTGGTTGCACACCTTGCGCAGCTGCATGAGCACGTTGGAGAGGCCCTTGGACGTGTACTTGGTCTTGCCCTTGCGCTTGCCGGCGTCGTCCGTCGTCTCCATGAGCAGCGCGCCGCCCTCCTGGATGCGGCGGTACATGATCTTCTGCCAGCCCGAGAGCTCGCACTTGAGCACCTTCTCCACTTTATCAGGCAGTTGGTCCAGCACGGAGCTCTTGACGCGGCGAAGCAGGAACGGCCGCAGCACTTGGTGTAGCCGGTTGATAATGAGCATGCGTTCCTCGTCCGAGAGTTCGTTGGACTCGCCCGTGCCCGAGAACTGCGAGAACGGCTTGCTAAACCACTGCTCGAACGTGTCCACTGACTCGAAGATGGTGGGCAACAAGAAGTTGAGTAGCGCCCAGAGCTCCGGCAGACTGTTCTGCAGCGGCGTGCCCGTGAGCAGCAGCCGGTTGCGCGACGTGTACATGGTGCCCAGCGTCATGGCGAACTTGCTCTGCGCGTTCTTCATGCGGTGGCCCTCGTCCACGATGATGTACTGCCAGTCGTACTTGCGCAGAACGTGCTTGTCCTTCATAATGTACTCGTACGTGGTCAGCAGCACGTTGAACTGGCAGGACGCCATCTCTTGCCGGTGCAGCTCCTTGCGCACCTGTGGCGGGCCCTTGTACACCACCAGCACGAGGTCGGGCGCCCACTTCTTGAACTCGTTCACCCAGTTGGACAGCGTCGAGAGCGGCACCACCACGAGGAACGGACCGTGGTTGTGCTTCACCTCCGTTACGTACGTCAACAGCGAAATGGACTGGATGGTCTTGCCCAGCCCCATCTCGTCCGCCAGGATGCCGTTCAGGTGGTTATCGTACAGCGACACCATCCACTGCAGGCCGCGCAGTTGGTACTCCTTCAAGTCGCCGCCCACAAGCATGAGCGGCTGACGCGGCAGTTCGCCCTTGGACGCGATCTCCAGGTAGTTCAGGTCGTCGTCCAGCTCGTCGGCGTTCTTGGGGCCTCCGCCATCGCCATCGCCACTCGCGCACTTGTCGTCCTGGTGGTGGGCGTCATAGTGCGTCGTGTACTCGTCCACCACGTGGTGCTTGCGCTTGTGCTGGCGTACGAGCTCTCGGATGCTGTCCAGGTAGCTGTTCGTCTGGCTCAGCAGATACGTCAGTCGCTCGTTCTTGGCCTCGGCCACCAACTTCCCGTAGGCCTCCATATCGTTGGCCTTGAGCGCCTTGAGTCGCAGCTTCTCCTGGCGGTCCTCCTCTCGCTCCGCCTTGGACGCGCGCTGGTCCACAAAGGCCTTGACGCCCTTGGCCGACTTGCTGGCCTGCATCTTGACGTTCTTGTGGAAGGCAAAGAACTCGCGCGAGTGGTTCAGCACGGCCTTGAGGTAGAGCTGGTGGTCGGCGCGCCGCTTCTTCTCCATGGCCACCGACTTCTTGCGCTTCTCCCGCTCGTCGCTCTGCAGTTCCGCGCGCGCCAGCGGCCGGCGTCGACGGAAACTCGAGCGATCCACCGCGGAAGGTTCTCCCAGCAGCGCCAGCCGCCGCGTGTGCGTCTGAGCCACTCGACGGCGCAGCTTCTGCTGCAGCAGCACACAGCGCAGGTCCCGCAGCGTGCGCTGCTCGCTCTCGTCCAGCGAGTCGGCGTGCGCCTCCAGCTTCTCTAGACTGGATGACAGGAACTGCTGCAGCGTCCGCATGTAGCGCGTCTTGAGCGCCACGTCGTTGAGCCCGAGCCAGGGCGAGCACACGCTCTGCGGCCCGAAGGCGGCGGCGGCCTTGGCCTCCAGCCCCAGCAGATCTCCGTCCAGACAGGACGGGCCCAGGAACGTCAGGCCGCGGGTGCTGCGCGTCCAGGCAGGCGTCCGCTGCGTCAAGTCCACGTCTGGCGACGTCGCGAGCTTCTTCTGCGCTTGCTGGGCCAGAGCCGCCGCCTGCCGCGCCGCCGCCGCCGCCGCGCTTTGCGCTGGCTGGTGGTAACTCTGCGTCTGCGCCACGGCGTCGTCCATGGAGTGGCACAACGCCTTGTACGCGCGGATCTGGTTGTGCAGGTACTCGAGCTGCTTGTCCGAGAAGAGCAGCTGCACGCCCGCCTTCTGCTGCAGGAACGGGTTGGCCGCCACGCCCAGCGGCGCCTGCACTTGCGGCTGGTCCTGAGCCTGCCGCTGCTGCTGTTGCTGCTGCTGCTGCTGGGCCTGTCGACTGCGCTGCTGCTGGTACTGGCGCAGCAGATCCACGATCTGCTTGTACTTGGGGTGGCCTTTCTGGCCCGCGCGCTGCATGCGCATGGCTGCGTCCATGAGCTTCTTCACGTCCGAAGACGTGAGCGTCACGGGCGCCGCGCCGCCTGCAGCTGCAGCGCCAGCGCCAGAGGCGTCGGCCGTCGAAGCCTGCATGGTGCTGCCTGGGCCTTCCTTTCTTGGCGTTGCTCGGCTCGGAACGGTCACTGACTATGGGCGCACCACAGCCTGAAGTGCACTTGGACGTTGTATGGGGGCGAGCGCGCGAGGAGAGAAAAACCTCACTTGCTCGCAAAGCAAAGCAAAACCTCGCCGTTTCTTGGCGCATCTATGCTGTATCGTACTTTATCGGGTGATGTTATGACGGAAGAGACCGCTTAAGCGCAGCGACCATTTGGCGTGTGTGTCGTGAAGTGGCGAGCTGAATGCCGTGACGGCCAGGGGCTGCCGGCTACCGATGCAGCACGGAGCTTGCTCTGCTTGGAGCTACCGGCAGTGCGAACGCGGGCGTCTTGCGTATTCTGGCTCAATGACATACCTAGTTGAAGAGCGCGAACGTGTTTCTAGGTTGACGAAGACAACATAAGCTGGAGATGGAGACGAAGATGCATGGCTGCTGGTGCTTGACTGCTTCGCGCTCTTGCACGCCACCGCCACCACACCCGTCAGTGCGTCTGCTCGCCGTGTTGGTATGCCACTCGGCGCTCGCCGCTCGCCGCTCGTGCTCCTGGTCCTCGCTGTCCCCGCCGGCTTAGGAGAAGGAGGCGCGGTCGAAGACGTGCAGCGGCAGCGACTTGGTCATGAGGCGGAAGTAGGCCACCTCGGACTCCGTGGGCTTGTCGTGCAGGAAGTGGACCTGATTATAATAGGCGACGACCGCCGAGAGCTCCTCGGGCGTGTAGGTGCGCATGGTCTTGCGCAACTTGCGGTAGTCCACCTGCTGCTTGAAGTGCACCTTGGTCGGGAAGTTCTCCGTCACAGCGGCCAGGAAGAGCCCGTTCTTGAGCTTGCGCGACGCCTCGAAGCCCTGCGCGCCCACGTCCTTGAGCGCCGCCACCACCGACAGGTCGTCGGGCGTCACGCGCTGGCCCTCGAACCCGAAGATGGTCTTCTGGAACCACGTGTTGTAGTCGTCCACTGCGATGAGCACCGGGAACTCCGTCACCTGGCCCAGCTCCTCGCGCAGGTCCACCACGGCCTGGCAGGCCAGCTCCTCGTCGCGGATGCCGCACTCCACCAGGTCGCGCAGCGTCATCTTCGAGTCGGCATAGGCCGCCGCGTCCTTGGGCTTGGACGAGAACTGGGTCGCCGGGTAGTAGCGGTCGCCATACGTGCCGCGCACCGGCACCTCGCTCAGCTGCTCGCCGTGGCAGTGCAGGAACTGCTGCAGCAGCTCCACGCCGTACACGTCAATGTCGAACTTGTCCTCCTGGAAGGGCGACTTCATCACGTACGGGCCTTCGTAGCACCAGGCGCGCGGGTCCGGCACGTACAGCACCAGCCACTTGCTCTCGCGCGCGAACTGCACGATCTGGTGCAGCGCGAAGCTCTTGCCCGTGCCGCGCTCGCCGTCGATGAGGAAGGCGCCCACCGACTCCTCCTTGGTCTTCTCCCAGTCTGCACACGGACGGTTCCAAGCGTCAGTCTCGCCGTCATAAGAGTCGCAATCCCGCCAACACACGCACGCCAAAGAGAGATGCAAGCCGTCTGTCGTGCTCACCCTTCATGGCCGAGATGATCTCCAGCGTCGTGTCGCGCAGCATGATGTGGCGGTGGCCCACCAGCTCAAAGGTGGTGTCCATGCGGCGGCCGATGCCCTCCGGGAAGAGCTTGTCCTCCTGCTCCTTGGCAAAGGAGAAGAACTTGAGGCGGTGCTCCTGCGTGGCCTGCGCCAGCGGCACACCCGCCAGCACGCCCAGCTCCTCCTTGGGAGCCTCCTCCGCCTCCGCGGTCGGGGCCGCAGCCGCCGGCGCCTCCGTGGAGAACGCCCGCAGCGCCGAGCGCCGAGCGCCCGCAGGCATCCGCTTCATGAGCACGCGCATTGCCATCCTGGCTCGATCCTCCGTCTTTGGTGGCGCGGGAGCTCCAGACCGTCCGATGGCCAGCCAGCCCGAGGAGTGTGTGCGCTCGGAATGGCGTTCCGTCACCTTAGATTAGGGCATTTCGCCGAAAATAACCCAAGAAGAGCGGGAATGATGTGCACCACACGAGACAATAGAGTGGCTCACACTAAATAGACTATCGGACACGAAAGGACGCAAGCGACGCAATGGAGCCAAAGCCCAAGAGTTCCCAACGGCCCCAGCGCGCTATGCACCGTTCCGGGCGCTGCAGCAGTGCGCAGCGGGTATTTCGGGAGCGCGGGTGCTGTCTGTATGCGCTGTGCCATGCTGTAGGAAGCCATCCAGCGTCGGTGCTAGCACACACGCACGCACCGCCGCATACACAGAGACTCATCGCGTGGTGCTCAGCCGCGACGCTAGCGTCTCTCCTGCAATGGGGGCCGCCGCGTCCACGGTACGGGAGAGTCTGGGCCCAGCATCTGACAGTGACGGCGCCGCACCTCTCGCCTGCAAGCTCAGCGACGCCGAAGTGGCCGCGTTCTGCGCCGGGTCGCACTTCACGCCCGAGGAGGTCGCGGCGCTGCACCTGCACTACGACCTCATCAGCTCGGCCAAGCGCGAGGACGGGCTCATCGACCGCAGCGAGTTCCAGACGGCGCTGGGCTTCACGGTCAAGGAGTCGCTCTACGTGGACCGCATCTTCCAGCTTTTTGACGTCAACAACGACGACTGCATCAGCTTCGCCGAGTTCCTGCAGAGTGTCTCGGTGCTCTCGTCCAAGGGCAGTCCGGCCGAGAAGATCAAGTTCTCCTTCGACATCCTGGACCTGGACCGCGACGGCAAGCTGTCGCCGCAGGAGCTGCTGAGCATGCTGCAAGCCTGCGTGCAGGAGAACGGCATCAAGATCCCGCCCGAGTGCCTGGACACCATCGTGGCGCAGACCCTGACGGCCGTGGACCTGGACCAGGACGGCTTCGTGAGCTTTGACGAGTTCCGCGCCATGACGGAGGCCAATCTGCACATGCTCAACCACGTCACCTTCAACATTTCGGCCATCATCGCCGAGTTCATGCCCGCACTGCGCGCCATGGCCGCCGCCGGGGACGGAGGTCGACCAGTCTGAGCAAGTCGCCGGCTTTGACTCGTCCGACGTAGAGCCATCTGTGTATTTTCCGCTCGGATCGCAAAATTGACGAGAGATTTTAGCCAAAGGTAGTGGCGTCCTAACTTCAGCGCCATGAGACGCCAAGTCTTCTGGGCTTGTCTGGGCTCCTGCCAGCACTACCAGGGAGTGTCTCCATCGCGCCAGGACGCAGACGCCAAGCTCCGAGCTGCAGATTCGCGCAAGATGGTCACGAAGGACTCGCAGACTCGGATCCGCCACGACCTTTGGTGGCGGTGGTGGCGGCTCTGCAAGCAAAGGGCTCGAATCTGTGGTGCAGCGGGAGAGTGTCTCGGCTGGATGGGAGCGGTAGAGGCATGTGACTGCCAGCGGGCCCTGGGGAACCGCGACGCCATCCGTCCATTACAGTCAGCATGGAGCGCCTAGTCCCCCCGCCCCCTGCTGTTTTCGCGTCGACCGTCGCTTTTGGTCTGCGTTTTGCGTCTTTGTGGCCAAATTTGCGTCCTGGCCAAAACTCAGGTTGGCGCACAGAGCCGGGCCGCGGTGGAGAAGCCGCGCCACACCACCTGAACAGCTCAGCTCATTCCCATTTCGGCACACAAAGCCCCAAATCGCGAGACGTCGAGTCACCGCTCCGCGTCTGCGTCGCCCCGTCGCCGCTAGAGGCCGCTGAGCACCACGACTCGCGCCACGAGAGCCGCGCGCGCGCGTCCGGGCCCGGTCGCTGGCTCTACCAGCTCCAGCTCCAGCAGCACCAGTAGCAGCACCAGCACCAGCACCAGCGGCAGCTCGCGTGGGGGTTTCGAGGCGAGGACGCTAAAAGCGGCGCGAAACGAGCAGCCGCCGCCAGTGGAGGAGCCCATGCTGGGACAGTGTCTGGGCGCGGCCTTCTGCGCCGACGGCAGTAGCAGCAGCGGCGCCAGAGACAGCGCCATGTCCAACCAGCGTCAGAGCCTCGTGGCCGGCGAGTACGGCCAGCGGCGCCAGGCGCTGCATCTGCAGCCCGAGCAGCCCGAGAAGCACAAGCCGCCGCCGCCGCCGCCGCTTGCGCGCACGCTCTCGCCTCTCGCGGCCTTCACGCAGCAGCAGCCCAGCCAGTCGCCGCTTTTGGCCTTCAAGAAGCAGCACAGCGCGTCCCTGGCCGTCGTCACGCAGCCGCAGCCACAGCCACAGCAGCAGCAGCACTCGCAGTCGCAGTCGCAACCGCAGTCGCAGCGGCAACAGGAGGAGGAGGCGCCCGAGTGGCCGCAGCAGCAAGGAGAGGACCACAAGACGCTCTTCGCCGTGGAGCCCGAGGCCGTGAAGATCGGGCGCGAGATCGGCAAGGGCGCCTTCTCCGTGGTCTACTCGGGCGAGTTCCGCGGCCAGCACGTGGCCGTCAAGTGCCAGCCCAAGGACGCCGAGGGCCACATCCCGGCCTTTGTGCTGCGGGAAGTGCAGGTGCTGCGGCAGCTGCGCCACCCGCGTCTGCTGCAGTTCGCGGGCGCCGCCGACCACGTGCGCGCCAAGCAGGTCTGGATCCTCAGCGAGTACCTCAACAACGGCGACGTGGACCTCCTGCTCAAGGCCGTGCGGAGCGGTGCGCGGCCGCATGTGGGCTGGCACTGCCTCGTGCGCATCGCCCTGGACGCCGCCCTGGGCCTCAGCTTCCTGCAGGACCGCCACGTCGTGCACCGCGACATCAAGTCCTCCAACATTCTGGTACGCACGGAGACCGATGGCTCTCTCTCTCTCTGCTCTTGTGCACTAGCTATGATAGTGTCCGCCCGTCCGTGGAGAGTACTCACTGTGGCTCTGACTGTGATTGTGCCTGTGCCTTCGCTGCGCTTGGTGCTGCAGCTGGACGACGAGCACCGCGCCAAGCTGTGCGACTTTGGGTTCGCGCTGCAGCTCGAGCCGTCGCGCACCCCCACGGCGCACGGCATGGCCGAGGCGGAGGAGAGCAAGGAGCGGCGCAAGTCGTACTGCGGCACGGACGCCTACATGGCGCCCGAGATGTTCCTGGACGAGGACTACGACGAGAGCGTCGACATCTTCAGCCTCGGCGTCGTGCTCATGGAGATGCTGTGCTGCCGCGTGGCCAACGCCGACGGCTTCCTGCTGCGCCTGCCGCAGTACAAGTTCCGCATCCTGCTGCCCGAGTTCCGCGACGCGCTGCCGGCCTCGTGCCCGCCGCAGCTGGCCGCGTTGGCCGAGCACTGCGTGGCCTTCGAGCCCAGCGACCGGCCCAAGATCAGCACCATCGTGCGGACGCTGGAGGACGTCTTGGCCCACACGAGCGCGGCCAAGGATGCGGCCGCCAGTGTGGAGCTCGTGCCCTTCACGCCCGAGGAGCGCGAGCCGCAGATCGAGGAGGACGACGCGTTCTACGGCGAGAAGGACGAGGAAGAAGAAGAGGAAGAGGAGGAAGAGGAGGAGGAGGAGGAGATCAGCGAGTATGAGGACGGGGGGGACGAGGACGCGCGCGACCACACGATCGACATGGAGTCGGACGAGGACGACCACAACGTGAACTCGCAGGTGGTGGACGACCCGTTCTCGGACGAAGACGCGCTGCTGCCGGCGACCGTGGCGCCGCACCACGAGGGGCTCATCCTCAAGCGCAACCGCCGCGGGAACCGGTCCTGGGTGGCCAAGTGGTTCACCGTGACGCACGACCAGCTGCACTACACGGACGTGCCAGCGCGCTGGCAGCAGCAGCAGCAGCAGGACCCGACGTGGCGCTGCCCGCTGCCGCCCACGTCGTCGCTGGCGCTGCGCGACTGCCGTATCTGGAAGACCATGGAGATGCCCGAGCTGCGCTTCAACGTCATCGACGGCAACTGGAAGATCAAGCGGGAGCTGCAGGCGCGCTCCAAGCGCGAGCTGGACGTCTGGATGGAGCTCATCAACCAGGGCATCGACTACGCTAACGAGCTGGCGGCGCGCGACGACGACCAGCACAACAACAGACAGAGCGGCAGCGGCAGTGGCAGCGACTCGAGCCACGCCAAACAGGCGCCGCCCAAGCCTCTGCAGCGTCGGGCGAGCGTGGAAGGCGGCGTTCGGAAGCCCCGTCGTCGCAGTAGCGCCGCCGGCTTCGAGGAGCCACCCGAGCTGCCCGAGACGCCCGAGGACCGCGACGACGAGGTCTACCAGTGGCTCAAGCGCATCGGCTTCCAGCGGTACACCCCGTCGCTCAAGACCAAGGGCTTTTCGTCGCTCGATTTCATCCGGGAGGTATGGATCTCTCTCTCTCGTTATCTCCTCTCTCATCGCCGTGTTCTCACGACGATCGTGTGCTGTGTTGTGTATCGGTAGACGGGCATCGAGGCGGAAGACCTCAACTTCCTGGGCATCAAGGAGCCCAAGGCGCGCAACGCCATCCGCTCAGCCGCGCGCACGCTGCGTGGGGACGAGGACGACGACTGCTAGCTGCGCTGGATGGGACGGGGCTGACCTCGCTGCTCGGGGGCTGGTGGGCGCCATGCAGTCGTCGACCAGCACGCGCGGAACTAATATAAATCGAGCAGTAGCAGCAACACCAGCGTAGGGGTCCTGGTGCCCGGACTGATCCACAGCCCAGCCCAGCACGCTTCCCCTCGCTGTTGCACGCGCGCATCCATTCATGTCATTCATTCATTCATCCATTCACGCATACGCTCGATCGGCCACTCACCTCTGTCCGCCTCGTCGTGGCCGTCCGTCGACCTCCTTGCCCCAGAAGAGCGTAAAAAGGAAAGCGGGACAAACCAGTGCGCGCGTGCATTGCAAAGCTGCGTGCGACTTGGTGGATGTGGCACGACGGCCGCTCACTGCCAACGGGCCGAGTGCTTACATCGCTGGAGCCGCCGTGAGTCCGTCCTCCACACCCGTAAGCAGGTTGCGCAGGAACGTCTCCGTCACGCGCGTGTAGTTGATGATCTCCGAGCGGTTCATCCGGTCCAGCGGCATCTCCGAGAGGCCCGTCAGGTGCTCCGCATTCTTCTCCAGGTTCTCCTGCAAATACTCGAACAGGTTCTTCTCCTTGCCGGGTGGCAGGTAGTACCCGAACGCGTACGTGTACTTGAGCACTCGTCGGCACTCGATCAACTGCTCCGTGGCCGCGTTCAGGAACTGCACGTCGATCCACGACGACTCACCCTGACTCGCCTGCAGCTCGATCATGCGCGTCTCAGTGCCCTCACGCATCCGTTGGGCAAACTTGCCGGCCTCCGAGTGGTTGGCGAAGCGCTGGTAGTAGTGCAGGTATCTGTCCAGCTCGGCCTTGGCGCGTGCCGCGTCCGAGTCGCCCGGCTGGGCCTCGGCATCGTAGCGGTTACATTTGTAGTAGCCGCCCGTGCCCGAGCCATGCTTCTCCCACGACTCCATGCAAATCTGCGCACCAGACACCGCCGCAGCCACGAGAACGACAGCACCACGTCAACATTTCCTACAACACATTATCAGCCAAAGAGAGCCGTGCATCGGTCGTCTCGGCCCGTACGCACCCAACAGAACTCGTAGTTGCAGCTCCGGCACGTCATGTGGTTGCAGCCCTGGTTCTTCTCGATGCGCACCGAGCACTTGGGGCACTTCTTGGTGTTGGCCAGGATCCAGTTGGCCGTCTCCGACTCGTTGCGGCACTTTTCCTGCCAGGCCGAGAGCTGCTCGCACGTCACGGGCGAATGTGCCTCCTCTCCGCAGCGCAGACAGAAGACGCAGCCGCACGAGCACGTGACCGAGGACAGCCCGCCGGCGCTCGAGATGGCCTTGCTGCAGCCTGGCGACGGGCACCACTTGACGCCCTTGTTGATGTCCACGTACGAGCGCAGGAGGTAGCGCGAGTACTTCTTCAGGTCTTCGGCGCTCGTGAGCTGCTCAAACACCATGTTGTTCACCACCTCCTTGCAGCCGTGGGCCGGACAAGTCGTGGCCACGCAGATGGGGCCCTCGGCGATCTTCAGCGACAGGTACGGCTTCCAGCAGTTCTATAGACAGTGGGGGTCGTAGAAAAGGCCGTTAGTACCGAGCACACGCAGGCCGTCCAGCAACACGAGGTGGCTTGGAAGGGGAACGTACCAAGCAGTAGACGTGGCCGCAGCCCATGCCAAAGACCTCCGTCGGGGCGTACGAATCGCAGCAGATCTGACAGTCCACCTGCGTGTCCATATCCAAGCAGGCAATACATCAACAAGCAAACGACAGGTTAGCAACACGGTGACGGCTCTGCGTCGTAATCCTTCGCTTGCGGGCGGCTGGCTGGACGGCAGAACGTACCATGGCGCCCTCGGGGAAAGTGGGGGACGGCGCGTCGGCGAACTCCACGCCAGCCTCGTGCGCGGTCTTGGCCGGGTCGGCGTAGTAGCCCTCGAAGAGCTTCTCCTTGTTCCAGGAAAAGTAACGCAGCAGGATGCAGGCCACGGGGGCCGAGATCTCGAGCACCTGCGCGATCTCCTGGATGAGTCCGCGCTGCTCCACGAACAGTTCCTCCTCGTCGATCACGCGGTACTCCTCAGCCGCCCGCCCAGTCGCGTGCTGCGCTGCGGCGCTCAGTCCTGGGGTCATGCGCTTCTTCTTGGCGGCCGAGCCACCGCGCGCACCCAGCGGCGACACGCGTGACGAGTTGGCTAGATGCTGCGTCTTCTTATTGAGGAGACTACCGTTCGCGCCAGCGCCAGTGCCGCTAGACATCGATTCCGACTGGAAGGAGCCTGCATCCGTGTCCTCCTCCGAGTATTGGTACTCCTCGTCCTCGCCCACGTCGTCCTCCACGTCGCTGTAGTGATACTCCTCCGAGCTCAGCGACAGCGAGCGCGAGCGCGAGAACGCGTCCTCGGTCTGTACGGGAGCAGGTGAGCTCATGGCGGCGTGTGGGCGGTGCTGGGCAGGGGGAGGCGGGCCTGGTGGGAGTAGGGGGCACGGGCTTCGCTCGCCGCTTGCTTCTTGGGCTTCTTTGCTTCCGGGGAACTGCTTCCGGTTTTCTCGATCGGGACAGAGAGCAACCTGTTTTTAGCCAATCATCTGCTTTTAAAACCTGACTGGGGCTTTCCTAAATCAACGACTTTTGATTCGCCAGAAAACGCCTCAAATCAGAGAATCCTTGGAATATTAGGAGTTTATCAGCCAATCACAAGATTTCATTTATCTGGGCATTTCAACCCAAATAAACCCCAGAAAATTCACTCAGTAAGTCCACTGCATCGACCAATCAGAGCCTCGGATCGTCTTAACTTGATCGTACTTTTACCTCGGGCACCACCAAAATGGAACCCTTTCAAGCGAGTTCATGCCTCGACCGACTAGAACTCGGGCCCGTGCGCCACCGGGAATGCCCTCGCGTAGATCAACACCAAATCTCACTTCAAGACCAACAACCGAAGGCACCCACTCACACTGTATCCATGTCCTTTTTGGATTCATTTTTGAACGAAGGTTGCTTCGCGAGATGAAAAACACACTGACTAGCCATGATGCAAGCTGCGCGGTGCTGCTTTCTAGCTGACGTTGATACGGACGTGCATCTGCAGGTGGCCGCCTGCAGACGCCCGAGGGACCCAGAGTAGCAGCGACCCTCCTCCTGTGCCGGGTAGACCGAAGAGACCTGGGCGCCAGCGATCCAGATACATGGTCTTGTCCTGCAGTTGCGGGATGGTGGACGTCCAGGTGACGGTGTCGCCAGCACCGACATCCACCTCGTAGTACACGTCGCCACCAGAGTGGATAACCACGCTCACGTCCTTTGTGTCGGTGCTCTCGAAGATGAGCTCCACGATGCCATCACCCTCCTTGGTCCACGTGCCGTAGCTCCCCTCAAACGCTTCGTCCACGGTGGTGAGGCCCAGGGCATCGAAGAGCGAACCGTCGTCGATCTCTCCCAGGTACGCAGTGGGGCCGCAGATTGGCTGGACGAACTGCGACATCATGTAGGCAATGCCAGTGGGGTCGAGCCCAGAGAGCACGACGAGCCCCGTGTTGGCCACCTCGAGCATGTAGTCGTCTGAAGCCACGGACTCGCCCAAGTCGGTCGTGGACGTCTCAATGAGCTGGTCAAAGATGACCCCGAAGGTTTTGCGAAGCAGATCGCGCGTCTCGTAAGCGGCGGTGATCGTCTTGGTAGCCAGAAGCTCGCCCATGCAGTTGTTAGTGACCGTGGGGACGTCGATCATTGCAATCGAAGACGTGCTCACTGTAACCCGGATGTCGTCCACAGAGGCATCTGGTGTTGCGCTCCGAACGTCATTCACAGCTGCGACGACGCGGTCAGTGAGACGCTTGAGCTGGTAGCCGCAGGTTGAGCCGGAGTCCATGAGAGTCGTGAGGTCGGTCACGGTCGTATCATCTGCTGCCTCCACCGTCGCACCAGCGTCCGTGAGGAAGTTCGTGAAACTGGTGGCATCCGCCATGATCTCGTCGCCATTGGTCACAATCTGCTTCACCACGTTTTCCACAACCGTGATTACCTGATCGACATACTTTGCGTTGGCTGGAATGGGAAGTCCGAGGCAGGAACACACGGCGATAGGAATATCCACGAGCACCACGTCCGACTGGTATGCGATGGCCAGCAGCTGCTCCGTGTCTCCCTGGGGTGCGGTGGTCTGCGTGTAGCGCAGGTAGTATGTGAGCGACTTGGCCACCGAGATCATGTTCGTGGCACAGTTGTAGATGAGAGTCGCCGCCTTGTACGCAACCAAAATCTCGCCGAAGACACCAGCGGTGGCCGCGTTGATGGCCACCATGGCCACAGACCAAATCTTCGTGAGA
>JAADYJ010000507.1:0-19943 GCA_023338205.1 Halophytophthora polymorphica
GTAGAAAGGTGCCTCTTTCTGCCAATAGAAACGCGAAGCGCCTGGATTTTAATATCCGATTTAAATCCAGCTCGAAAAATATTGGAGCTAGCCCAGATTTGTGTCCCACACAAATCTGCTTGGGTACCGTTCCAGGTACCATGTATTGGGATCTCCCCCAATACTGCGGCGCAGAGTTATCAGTAACTCTGCCGTGTAACCCTGATACAAAAATAGCTGGAACGCCCGAAAAGATGCAATAATTTTGTCAATATTTGGAACTACGTGACGCTATTTGGATACGTTGGTGCTGCACGCTCGTGCTATTGATGGATACTGCATTAATCGCGAAATTCGCGGTATGAGGCCCAATAGGATCGGAGACCGATATTGACAAAATGCCACAAAAGCTGGAACGGCTCGTGGCGTTGTAGTTTACAAAAAAACAAGTCAAATAGGCGTATAAAGGCAAAATAATCGGTGGTTCTGGCAATGGCATACCAGCTAGCGTTTGGTGCACACCGCTCACATCAACTCTTCTTGGTAGCAGCATGGGGCGCTACACATCTGTCGGAGAGATCGAGAGAGCGCAAATTGAGGGGATGGCCATGGGGGCGCTTCACAGAAGGATATCACGCTGCAGTTCGGTCGGTCGCGTTCAACTGTTTTTTGCGTGTTGAAGGCACACGAACAACCAAAGGGAGAGGAGACGCGAGGTCGCCCGGTGGTGTTGACAGATCGGGACCTGCATTGTCTGCTGCGCGATGCTGCGAAGTGTGTCGCCACAGCAGCTACCCTTCACAAGGAAAACGAGATGGCGTGCTCTCTTCTCACGGTTCAGCGTGCGCTTGCCAATTGCGACTGGTTAGCGCATGCTAGAATCGAGCGCACACTGCCTCTGACTCCTAGGCACCGTCGTGCTCGTATCGACTGGTCCAAGGACCACCTGGCTAAGCGATCCGGGTATGCGTTCTGGCACCATGTCGTTTTCTCCGATGAGAAACGCTGGTGCCTGGACGGCCCGGACAGCTCAGCCAGGTGCTGGCAAGACCTTCGCCAGCCGGTACGAGCCACTGTTCAGCGCCAAGCTGGAGGCGGCAGTGTGATGGTGTTGTGTGGAATGTCTTCTCGAGGTACTACGGAGCTGGCATTCCTCATAGGAAAGCAAGACAGCGAAAAGGACGTCGCCACGCTTCGCACGTTCCTGTTTCCCTACGCTGCGGAGAAGCACCCCGAAGGGTGTGCCTTCCAGCAGGACAATGCTGCAATCCACACCTCCCGGCACACTGCCGCCTTCTTTGCGGAAGCAGGCCTGACCGTGATGTCATCGCTCGCAACGAGCCCCGACCTCAACCCGATCGAAAATCTGTGGGGGCTCCTTACGCGCACAGTTTACGGGGGCGGGCAGCAGTACAACAACAATCAAGAGCTCAAGATCGCTATCAAGGAAGCATGGTGCGCGATCCCCAATGACGTTGTTCACAACCTCGTCAACTCAATGTCTGCCAGGTGTTTCGATGTAGTTGAAGCCAAGGGTGAGGCCACCTACCATTGAATACACGTTTTTGCACATCTTTGACTAGTTTTTTTTGTAAACTACAACGCCACGAGCCGTTCCAGCTTTTGTGGCATTTTGTCAATATCGGTCTCCGATCCTATTGGGTCTCATTATGCGAATTTCGCGATTAATGCAGTATCCATCAATAGCACGAGCGTGCAGCACCAACGTATCCAAATAGCGTCACGTAGTTCCAAATATTGACAAAATTATTGCATCTTTTCGGGCGTTCCAACTATTTTGGCGCGCAGTGTATTTCTACACGGCTACTTTTCTGTAGTCGGCCATCCGGCGGGGAGCGCCACCAAGGACAATTTTGAGGTTGTAGACTTGCACCACATCTGCAAGAATTTGTCCTTCATATGCCTTGCGCATCTTGGGCCACAACACTCCCAACCACCTCAGCTTTTGAGAACATGAAAGGCGAGATGCAGTTTGTCTTGCCGCAAGTACTCAAGGACTTGCTGCTTCCAGGTGACGCTAGAGCCTGCTAACCCCGAAAATGACAACGACGATGCAGTAGCAGTAACGGCAGTGCTGGACACGTGATGTCCAGTTGCAAGGTGACGCGTGACTAGGCTGGGTGGCGCTTGACGCCTATACAATATCGAGACACCCGCTCCAGCTAGTATTTGTGAGCGCAGGCGGCTCTAAAACCGTGACGGATCCCTTGTTTGAGCGTGGGTAAGGGGCATTTCGTGGTGGTAACAAAAAACGCGCACGTTGGTTAGGGTGAGCTTAGTCGAGCGCGAGGCTTGCCTGCTCCTGGGCTCGTTGAAAAACAATGGCAGCTTGTGTAAGTTGTCTTACGCGGTGCACCGCCCTGTGCAACAACCACCAGTCGTCCTCGGAATATTTGGAAGTGTATGTTCTCCTATTGTGGCCACTCTGCCGACACGCCCTGCATTTTGCCTTGCGCAATACTTTTCCAACTTGACGCGATGGATCACCTACACTCGGGCGGCGTCGCTGTTTTATTCTGCCAGGCTTCTTGGTCATTTTAGGAGGCATATCGAGTAAGTTCGGCTCCAGGTCTTCTGGTAGAGCCAATTCTATCGGAGCGCGTGCCGTAAGGCCGTGGAGATCCAGGTAGGCAGTAGTTTTGTAGCAGGTATCAACTACAGAAAAGATGGCATTGCTCTGCTTGTAGTTTAGGGCCGCAATAAAATGTTTGTATGGCAATCCGTGTTGGTCCAGAAAACTGCAAGTAGACGTTCTTTGCTGAATATTCACTCGGCGACGAACAACAGGATGCCTGCGAGTGTCCATAACGAAACCCATGTGCTCCCAACTTGGAGACAACGCACAAAATGCAGATTCTGCTTGTTGGATCTTTATCTGCTCATGCGCATACTTCGTCACGGATAGACCTTCCGACAGCCATAATTGGGCACCAGCACGACTGAAAAAGGGATCGTTCATAAACTTCTCCATGTAGAAAGTGAAAAACCCAACGGGAAGCATGCGACGAGGTTCAGAGGTAGCTGCGTTCTGCGATTCCACAAAGTTTGTGGATCGCCAGTCATAGAGCGGATAGGCCAGCAGCGTGGTGAATTTTACCCAGTTTTCAGGCTCGATGGCCTCGAGATACGCTGCAATGTCCTCGTGCGTGAGTCGGAGGGTGTCTAGGTAGGAGACATACGCTTCTTTGCTTTCCGCCGACTGGATTCGGTAAATAATAGCCTTGATGTCTGATAGACAATGACCCTTGAACTGACTAAGGACATTCGTGTAGATATGGCGGGTACAGAATCGCACTTTGGGGAGTGGAAGTTCGCGAATAGCAGACAGCAAACCTGAGCCACGGTCGGAAAAGATTGGAGTGTCATAGAGTTCAATTCCTGCTTTAATGCAACAGCGTAGGAACCAGGCACAGTTATCTCCTGACTCTGAAGCGCAGACCGCTACAGCAAGAACGATGTTAGACGAGTTTCCATCTCGCCCCACCAATATCATTGTAGTGCTCTTGTAATTGCCGTGCTTGTTAAAAGCTCCGTCGACTCCGACAACGTTTTGGCCGTATCTGGCGTAGTTTTGAGCATATGGAAGTCCGTCAAATGCTTTTACAAATTCACCGCGCTCGTTAAAATCACATTTGGTAACATTTGTCCGTTTTTGTACGCCCATACTGAAAGTAAGGAGCGAAGGTGATGAAACCCGTCCTCGAGTGTCCCATACAGGTCGTTCAGAATCAATTCTTTGCCACGGTACGCCTCACTGAGGGGAGTATCGCGCCTGTCACCGACTTTACGTGCTCCACCAAAGTTCGTCCAGAAACCCCCTTATCAGCAGCAACTAGCGATCGAATGAAACCCATGCTACGGAGTTGAGAAGCAGCAATCTTTGCTTGTCCGACACACATGGCATGCGTTGTGTTCCAAGTAGAAATGTAGTAGCCACGCTCGTTTTCTTTCTTAGCACGCAGCGCAATGACCTTAAAGCAACATCCATCTCCGCCATCACACTTGTAATGCAACATCGCTCCTCCTTTTGCTTTGGGATCAAGATACACTCGTTTTCCATGGGTCGTTGCATTTGCTTTCACTGCGGCAGTACATGACTTTTGATCGGGGACCAAGCACCGAGGCCTAGTGACGTTGTTTCAGGATCGCAAGTGCTGGCCATCACCATTGGAAAATGGTGCAGTACACACCGGACCCAGTAATTCTAAGCACTCGTAGGTTACCGACTCCGATGGCACGCGGTCCAAGCCTTTTCACCCAAACGTAGATCACCGTCTCAAACTGCACGTAGACGAGCTGACCTCAGGACGTTCGTCCCGACACTGCAAACAAAGCGTTGATGATCGAACGCATTCTCCCTCACACGAAATCAGTCATTTTCCCCACACGTAGCCGTCCCAGACCAGCGTGAACGGACCGTAGCGAGACTAATTCGTCGTGATTCTGGCAGCTCCTATTGATCGTAGCCCAGTGGCAAAGCAGGAAATGCAGACGGCATGCCCAGATTGGATCTCTTAGACGTTGTGAAATAAACCTTAGCGCACATGCCGATGCCCCTATAAATAAATGGTCTGCGGTCTGCTTCAAACGTTTGTTTGGCTCCCCAAAATGCCACAAAAGGTTGCTGGGGATAAAAAGTTGCCGAGGGCTCCCCCTTTTGCGAAAAGCCCCCTCCGTTGGTCTGGGTAAGACTGACAGACTGACTGACTTGGAGTTTTATTACGGTTTGGTGGACACCGATTTGAGCGATGGGTTAGTTACGTAATTACGGGTGTGTTGGACAGGACGTTACCGGGTCACCGTCCACAACGGTTCCGTACGAAGTCGAGGCTGACTAGGAGCTGGTTGATCCGGAGTCAAGTGTTGAAGAAGGGAGCTTGCGTTGGACGACAATGCGGTTGTAACAGCATCGATCTTGAAGCTGTCGAGGCGAAGCTCGGCGTGGCGACGATGCAGCGAACGGATGTGGGAATCCGGACAAGGCAAGGCCAAAGTGTCCCAAGCTAGCCTTGCCTAGCTTAGGGCCCCTCTGGGCTCTAATAGTTTGCATCACAATAAGGGGACGGTACACTAGGCTCCTAAACTAGAAGCCTCCCTAAGCGAATGGGATGCGGGCTTAGGGAGCCACGCATTCAAGCTGCCTGGGTAAACTACGATATATCTAGTAGTAGTTTACATGCATATAGTAGGAATTAGATTATGGTCGATTAAATTACGGTCAGCTATTTAGCAACCCAGCTAAATAGAGCTCAGTCTCAGTTTTCACCGCGAACTAAAGAAGCGTTCCCTCCGGAGGCCGGGGACAGTCCAAGTAATTGGACCGACGACCTGGGATATCGTATAGTACTTCCTCTGTACTTGGTGCTGTGTACCCCGTCACAGAAATGAACATTCGCGCGAAGGCTGGTAGTTTGGCGCTGATTCCAGCCACTTCGCGCACACCATTATCGTGGCGCAACCACACGCCGGCGATGTCGCCCAGCACAGCACAACGTGCTGTCATGCAAAGCACCTTCCGCGGGAGGCACCCTGATCGCACCAAGAGAACGCCAGATGTGGAGAAGGCGCTTGAGGGGAATGTCAACGAGAGCTGCACGTTCACTCTCGCCCCCGCACACAACCAAACAGAGAAGCAAGAGTGGAGACATTGCTTCTGCTAGCGGTTTGGTTTTGCTACAGGATGTTTCAGTTCGGTAAAGGCATCGGTAAAGGCATATCTCGCCGCTCATCGAGGCGAAATGATGGACCACGGCGAGTACTCGAGCCTGACAGCTTCATGCTGAGACTTCTCGAGAGGGCTGCACGTTAAGGTGTTCACAGCATCGACGGGTACCTGGTTGCTTCCATGGCTGTAGTAGATGCTCTGCGTATGGAAGACATGCACTTATGGCTAGTTCCCAAGTCGTTCCCAAGTCTTTCCTACCTGGTCAGCCAATAAATTATTGCAGTGTCTTTTCTCCGTATTTTACTCTCGAAAATTACCGCTGGCGTCGCGTGTATCGGAAAGACTGCGACGTACCAGGAATTCCGGAAATCCTGGGCATGGGGGACGTGTACTTGGTTTTTGTATGCAAGGGGGACGTGTACTTGGTTTTTGCCATTTTGTCTGTTGCCACATAAACCAGTACATGTTGTGGAGTGAAGTGTGGCGCCGAATCTAACCTTCAAAGCCATGAAGCGGTGGCAGCAATCCGCGGCGCGGCGGCACGACGAGCGCTCGCTGGGAGGCGAAGCCGGGCCCAGGCCGGCGCGCCGGCGCCCCGAGTGGAACGCGTACCTAACCGATGATGCGCGCTACAAGCTAAACCAGCAGCAGCAGCTCCAACGCCAGCTGCAGCACCTGTCCACGGCGCATTTCTCGGCTCGAACCAGTCCGTCGCATTTGGCGTCGCGGCGGCGCGTGGCTGCCGCAAATGCGCACAGCTCGGACTGGAGCACACCGCGAGGCAAAGGGGTGTATGCACCTGCTAGTGCGCATAAGATTAAGAGCCACAGCGCCACGCCCACCTCGGGTCGGCGAGCGCTGGACACCAGCGTCACCGATAGCGCCATGAAGACGGCGAGGACGTTGCAATTCACGGACGAGGCGATCGCAGCGGCGGACGGGCAGCCGCGACGGCGACGAGGCAGTACGTCCACGCTAGCGGGGCCGTCCATATCTTTTCGCGTAGAGGACGAGGAAAGCGAGGACGAAGAAGACGATGAAGACGAAGAAGGAGGCTTAAGGCTGGCTGATTCCAAGAAGGCGAACCTGCAAGGTGAGCTGGCCGTGCTGGAGCGCATGCTGCGGGAATTGGAGACAGAGGCTGGGAATTTGAGCCAGCCACCAACGCCAAGGAAGTCACTGCGGCCTCAGTGGCAGCAAGAGCAGCACCAGAAGGCTCCATACGGCGGTGGTCAATCTGTGCGATCCCCATCATTGGAGCGAGCAGGCTCGATCAGCCAACGCCCGATCTTCGAAGACGACGAGTCCCGTCGGTTGCAAAGCCAGGTGGTGGAGAAAGATGGACACAGAGAGATCAGCGGCGGCGAAGAAGAAAAGGATGAAGAGCAGGCGTGGGGTGGGCCTAATGACGAAGCGCGAGGCAGCCAAGACGATGCTCAGGATGATGGCGAGGAAGAAGCCGAGACTCGCCTGGGCGAAGTGTGTTTCAAGTCTCTCGAGATCGGCCTGAGTTTGGCGCGAAAAATGGACGCGGTAAGTGCTCTGGCGTGAGCTGCAGCGTGCCTTGCTGTGCATGCCTTGTGTCGCCTGCTTATCATTTACGTTTTGTGTGTGCGGTAGCTGGAGAAGGAGGTGGACGAGGAGCGGAGCCTTCGCAAAGACCAGGAGCTCAAGGTGGAGATGCTGGAGCAAGAAGTGCGCTCCACGCACTCCAAGTACAACTATCTGGAAGCCAAGTACCAGAGCGTGCACTCGCAACTCGGTGACATGGTACGTCTCATGGTTCTCCATTTATCAGCTAGAGCTCTTCGTGAGCCCACGAGTTCCAGAGGAGATACATACGCACTGACGCTTGATCTGCTCACGCTTCTCCGTTCCCAGCGAGAGGCTGCAACTTCAACGGAAGAAGCTATCCGCCGGATGGCGGTGGCGTTCGAACTAGCCCTGCGCAAACCAGACAAGGCTTCTAGAGGGTCGACGCTCGGAAAGAAAGGTATGGAGAACCCATTCATGAACCGTGTTCATGCTGGTATTGGACTCACAGTTGCTTTTTGTATGACAGTGCTGGGGGCCACGCAGACCAACGAAGCGCACAGACAGACACGGAGAGCAGCAACACCCAAGAAGTCTCCCTTGCACACGTACGGCGCTGCAACCGAGCACCAGGAGAACTGGCCGCCCAACAACCAACATCAGCAGCGCCAGCATTTTGCCTGAGGCAGGATACGTTTCTATTGGCTATATTTAACTCGTTTTCGCTCCAATCTCTTGCTGATTCGGCATAAACATATCCGACGCTGAGGTCCTTTTCGGCCAATCAATCCGCTAGCTCCCCGTTTCCAAGCGCTGGGAACACGCAGCACACGCCGAGCACGAAGCTGCGGACAAGATGGCGCGCTACGAGCCGCCCGAGTGGGGACTGGCTGGCCGCAACGCCTTCGGCATCTCGCTGGAGGTGATCAAGAGCGGCGTGGTGGTGGAGACGCTGGCTCTGCCATTGGCTGGGGGTGGAACTAAGAGCAAAAGCGCGGGCGGCGGCGAGAACTGCGTGGTGGCCGGCCGCATGGAGCCGCTGTGTGACCTGGTGCTGCAGCACCCGTCCATCTCGCGCGTGCACGCGGCGCTGCAGTTCGACGAGCACGGCGCGCTCTTCCTGTGCGACCTGCGCAGCACGCACGGCTGCTTCGTGAACAAAAAGCGTGCGCCACCCAACGAGTTTGTGCGCCTGCACATCGGCGACGTGCTGGTCTTTGGCGAGTCCACGCGGCTGTACGCCGTGTGTGGCCCGACGGAGCTTCTCCCGGCTGAGTACGAGTCCCTGAACCTGGTCAAGTTCCGCGAGAAGGTGCGTGCGTGCTGCGTCGTGGCTCTGATGCAGCTTGATGTACACGGATCGTACTCTAACGGACTTGGGTTGTTGTGCAAACAGTTGGAGAAGAAGCGTGCGATGCGGGCAGAGCAGCACGAAATGGAGAAGAAAAAATTGGAGAGCGGCGCGTCCTGGGGATTCAGCGAAGATGCTGAGGAAGAAGAGGAGGAGGAGAATGCAAGCGACGAGAAGGAGCAACTCCCGGACTACCTCCGCAACGTACGGCGTGTGGTTGTCTGGATGATGGCAAACCTGTTGTCGTTGGTGTATTGACTGGTTGTTGTGGTGGTTTGTGTGGGTTTATATCGCTGTGTGGTGCAGTTGAAGGAGGAGGACCAGCCGTACAAGTCGAGGATAAGCAAGTCGGAGCTCAACGAAAAAGATGCGAAGCTGTTCCAGCAGCTGCAAACGCGAATTCGCAAGATGGAGAACCTAAAGCAGGAGCGCTCGCGCATCTTGGCCAAGCAGCACCAACTGGACGGACTCTCCGAGGGTCAACAGCGCACGCTGGACCATAACGAGCAACGCATCGAGGCACTTATGAAGGAGATCGACACGTTAGAGGACCGGATTCATGCCAAGAACGAACAGCGTTCACAGACCAGCGCCGCAGCAGCTGGCGGGGGAGCCAGCTGCAAGAAGCGAAGTGCGAACGCAGACTTGTACGACTACGCCAGCGACGAAGACGACTTCTACGATCGCACGAAGGCGAACCAGAACAAGTTGGCTGCGCGGAAGCAGCAGCTCACAGGTTCGGCAGTTTTGACGCCTGCAAGTCAGCAAAAGAAGTCCTCGCAGTCGGCGAAGAGCAAAGTGTTGACGGTGGACTCCATTCGAGAGAACATCAAAAGGCTGGAGAGTGAGCTGATGGCGGTACAAGCTCGGGTGGAAAACACGTCTATTGGCGGGGAGGCTCCAGCAGGAAGCAAGCAGGAAGAGGAGGAGGACTCGCTGGAATCGTTCATGGCGGTCACCACTAGGCAGCTCCATGTGATACAAGCGGATGCGGCCAAGAAGCACAAGACAGAGCTGGAGAGCGAGCTGCTGCGCCAACGGCAGTTGCTGGCGGTGGCCATGCCTGCGTTGGCAACGCTGCCCTTGCAAAATACTACGGTCGAGTCACAGGAGAAGGAGGCAAAACGACACGTCTCAGTAAATGAAACGGAAACATCGGAGGAAGCAAAACACGCGCCTTCGGCTCCTTCTGACAAGACGAAGTCGCACAAACCAGCGATTGCGGTGGCTCAACAGAAGACGGAGGCCGAGCCTGCGCCTGCGCAATCAAGTTCGGCAGTACTATCGCCGAAGGCCCACCCATCAGTGTTCAAAGGTGAAGAAAGCAAGGTCGCACTGGAGTCAGCGGCAGCACGCGAACCCATGTCCAAGACGATCAAAGACATCCGTCGGACCTCGAAGCGAGCAGAGCCAAAGCCTTCGCCGAAAAAGAAGCGACGCATGATGGGCCCAACGTTGAGCCCGCCCGCACCGATAAAACCGAGATCCGTTGACAGTGGGAAGACACCGGCTGGCAACGGAGACACCTTGGAGGGAGGCGATCAGGTGTGGGTCCCGCCTTCAAACCAAACGGGCGATGGCCGCACGAAGCTGAATGAGAAATTCGGCTACTAAGTCCATGGGATGCACCTACGACTCGGTATATGCCGATGTTGAGAAGACTTGGTTTGCCGCAGAGTATTGGGCTCCAGCAATGTGAATTGGGCCGCTGAGGTCCGGGTCTGTGAGGGATCTAAGCGTTACCGGTATGGCAAATTTCAGAGATCATTGACGATATACCAGCTTCACAATGCAGCAAAGATCATCAAGCTGCACACCGACACAGCTTCGAGTACAGATGTGGATGGATGGCTGCACAAAGAACACAAAATAGAGTAGATTTGTTTTCACTTTTCGTCGAAGAGCGCTTGTTTGCTTTATGCTCAGACTAGGCCTCTGTTTTCCACTGCTGTTCGATTGGCCTTGCTCCTCCCCAAGTAGTGGGTCGAGCGTGTCCCTCACCAAGCTCCGTTGTACATGCCACTGCCTTCCATTCACTCTTCGACCTGGTGCGAGGCCATGTTGTTGAAGATGTGCTCCAGCGTTCACACCGCACTCGCTCAGCTGCAGTTCCTCCTTCGAAAATCATGGACAGTCGCAGTGATTGCTTTGCCAACTGGAACCGGAAATGGTCGCCCTGAGGTTCCACGACCTGCTAGTCCGCGAGCTTATTCGTGAAGAATTCGCATAATTCCGAGCACAGAGTCTCCGAGCACAGAGTCTCCGAGCACCACCACGCGCTGAAAACGTCGATGCGGATCAAGCGGTACTCGGTTAGCCCCACTCGCTTCAACTTGCTCGTTTATATCCAATCACATCGGTTCATCTATGAACGAGAGCCACCGACCGTCCTAATTTATCAACACAACACCTGTACGGGAGCGAGGATTGCCCAACCGCAGTGGAGATTTGCACCGAACGTCGAGGCTCGGGACCAGTGGAATATGTATCTCTCTTTAGGGAACCAGCACGGATCTTGTGCATGCTCCGCAGTCTACTTCCATCCCAGCCCGACTCAAGGTTGCGTGATGCCAATCACAAGAGATTGCGTCTGAGTCAAGGTTGTTTGATCCCCAGATCAGCTTCGCTCGTCCGTTCGACCGAGACACTTGCTACTACTGAGGCGAAGGTGCGATAGTACTGCGTCGTACATTCGATAGCAAACTAACCGAGAAAAGAACAAAAACCAAGTTGCTTCGATGAATATCACCAAGACCCAGGGCTCCAGTTGCGAAGGAGTATGTTATTCACAAACCAAAAAGTGCGCTGGAGGCGATTGTCACCCCTACTGAACCAAGGAGTTCCACCTTGGTTCTATTTAGAGGTCCACGCCGAGTTAGATAAAACGGACGGATGGCAGCCCCTTCCAGCGTCCGCGAAACCCATGAAGTCCTTTCCACTCGCATGAAATAGGTCACTTCTCCCAACACCCCCTTCTTTGGCGTAGCCTTTTACATCTATCGTGTGTGCCATGGCGCACGACGCCACTACGTCGTGCTGGGAAAACATCCCGTTCCGGGAGTTGACCATCTGCGAGATGATCGGGGGCGGCGGCGTCGCGTTGGTGCACCGCGGCATCTACCGCAGGCAGTCTGTGGCACTCAAAACATTGGTGCGCTACCAAGTTTCTTGAACGTGCTCTTGTATCGGAGTCGCTTACTGTTGCTGACTGTGGCTCAACAAATGACCAGTGCAGTTTGATCCACGAGTCGATGAGGAGCTCAAGCAGGAATTCATGGACGAGCTTCTGGTGATGAGGTATCTGCGTCCGGCCAGTGCTATGCCTGGAATTCACTTCACTGTCACCGACAAAGAGGGCTTGCTTCGCTTTGTCTGTGTCTGCTTGCGATGACCAGCAAGCTGAAACATCCGAACGTGGTGAACCTCATCGGGGCGTGTCTGGAGCCACCGAATCTCTACATGGTCATGGAGCTTTGCGAATTCTCGTTGCACCACCTGCTGCATGGAACCAACAACTACTTGAGCGTCCAGCAACTGACGCAAATCGCGGTACGTCCTACTCCACGCCACTCCGAGTTGCGCTCGCCGAATGTTCATGCCCTTTGTATTGCTTCGATACCCCAACTCCTGTAGGAGGACGTCGCGAGCGGCATGCGGTTCATGCATTGCATGTCTCCTGCCGTCATTCACCGGTATAGCTGTCTGCGTGGTCTTCGGCACATTTTATCCAGCTCTGTATTGTGAGTCCAACGCACCACTTTATGCATTACAGCGACCTAAAGAGCGCCAACGTGCTTCTTGACCAACGAGGCGTCGCTAAGCTCTGCGACTTCGGTCTTGTGCGGTACGGATAAGTTCCCGCATTGTGGCATCGCACTCATTTGGGTCTAGTTCCGGTACTTGCAGTTCTGAGCACGTTCGTTGGTTTGGATATGCCGCCCGCAGCACGAAGGTTTCAAGCGCTGGAACGCCGAGTTACATGCCTCCTGAGTTGCTTAGTGGGAAGCCGTTCTCGAAAGCTGTCGACGTGTTCATGTTTGGCATTCTGCTCTGGGAGGTACTAGCTTTATCTAGTGGTATTTTTACTCTAGGACCTATGTTTTTCTCATCTGATCCTGCTCCATGGTATGGATGTCGGGCATAGATTTTCACTCGTGATGTCCCCTTCCGAGGTTACGACGTATCGGATATCCGCAAGAAGGTGCTGGTAGGAGAGCGGTTCCGCATCCCCACACTCGATTGTCCGATTCAATGCCAGGTAGCGAAGTGGCACATTCCCTGTAGATTCCCACTCAGAGCTTTGTCGTCGTGCTGCAGCTGACATCACCCGCGTAACGCGTTTGAATCACCATCACAGACACTGATGCAGCGCTGCTGGGAAGCCGAACCCAGTCGACGCCCAACGTTCGAGGAAATACACGATGTGCTTCGCGACGTCGCGTTTCCAACACAACCTGATGCCATGCAGAACGTTTTAGAGGGTGACGCACTGGACAGTCTTCTGAGCGGGAGGTAGGACCAGCAACAGGGGTTCCGAGGACCCTCGCAACCCAGTTCCAAGCCCGCCAATGACTTCAATACCAACTTCAGTTTCCATTCTCACTGAGCTCACCCTTGAGCTACGCCGTGTCCCTCACCCACTGGTCCAGACCCAAATCGTTCCACCCCTCCGAATTCTTGTCGGCTTCCCACGATGGCGGCTCGCCTACAGCAAGGAAGTCAACAGGTCAGGCATTGGTTAGGCTTGTAGGTAGGGCCTCAAAGTTTGTAGATGCTGCACACACAATGGCCATAGCAGGCTATATCTTGCCGACGTACCTGTCGGGCTCTCGGCGCCGTTGGGATCGAGCTCGAGACCCGGCGGCACGTCGATTTCTGCGCACACAATGCGTGTCCAGCCATAGCAGCGTGAGACCAAGAGCCAATACCACAACCAGCAGTAGGTGCAGGTCCACAGGGCGTTCATAGTCTAGGGACTCCTACCGTCGTCGGAGAGCGTGTCGGTGATCCAGGCGTCGTCCACGATGTCCAGGTAGTGCTTCCGCGGGAAGAGCGAGGGCAGTTTACTGTCCTATAGTCACGCGTAGGAACCAGCACCACGACGAGACGCACAAGTGCATGGTGAGCTTCTGCGCCTCCTTTCTCGTTAGCACTTGGCCTCCGCGTTGGCGGCCCCGTGGCTCTCGTGCACGTCGCCGCAAGAAGGAAGCAGCCCTGGTCGCACCATTTTGGCTCGATTTGTGTCAGACATCACGGTATTCTGGAAGGCTCCACTTTTATCACCAATAGGTTGTGGCAGTAGCATGAGTGACCATCGAAAGTTTTGCACCCAGCAAAAGGAGAAGAAGCTCATGGCGTCCAAGCCCACATGGCCGGCCGCCGGCAAGCAGAAGCGCCGCCGTGGGCCCAAGACACGGCCAGCAGGGCGGCGAGACGACCCGCCAGAGGTGCGTCTCTCCAAGACGCTGGCCTACGCGCTGCGCCACGGCGCCGAGGAGTTGCAGTTGGAGATGCGCTCCTCGGGTTTTGTGCCTCTGACACAACTGCTGGCGCTACCGCTCTTCCGCGGCTTCAGCGAAGAGCAGGTGGACGAGGTAGTGCGCACCAACAGCAAGAAGCGTTTCTCGCTCACTACAGACCAGTCGGGTCGCGTCAAGTACATCCGCGCCAACCAGGGCCACACGCTGCAGTTGGTGCAGGACGACGCGTTGCTGACACCTTTGGAGGGCCCCACGGCGCTGCGGCAGTGTGTGCACGGCACGTACTTGTCTTGCTGGCAGAGCATCTGGGACCACGGACTGTCCCGCATGCAGCGCAACCACATCCATTTTGCAGAGCGCGAGGTAACCGACGATGAGGTGGTGAGCGGCATGCGCGCCAACTGCAACCTGCTACTCTACGTGGACTTCCCTCGCGCGCTCGTTGATGGCATCAAGTTCTACAAGTCCAGTAATAACGTGGTGCTGAGTCCTGGTATGGGTGACACGGGCGCCATCGATCGGCAATACTTCCTGCGCGCCGTGCAGAGGGACGGCACCGTGGTCTATGAGCGCGAGCCAGGCGGTGAGCAGGCGTCGTGAGCCAGCAAAGGAGCTCGATTGTGTGGGCTCTCACGCAAGGATATGATTGAGATCAGCAACATTGAGCAAGGAAAGCAAACCACGAAGCGCAATAGACCTCCTCCTCAGATCTCTACCTCCTCGTCGCTGCTCGAGGTCTGGTCAATGCGCACCACCAGCGCCTGCTGCATCGCCATCTTCTCACTTTCAAGTAACTCGCTCTCCTCGTTCTCCATTTCCACTTCTTCCACACAGCGACCTTCTTCGCTGCTGTTTTCGCCCTGGAAGTGTCCCGGCGTCTCCAGATCGTCGTCCTCCACCTCGAACGCGCAGTTGTCTCCGCAGAACGGATTGATGTCTTCTAGAGGGTGCGCGCCATCTTGGAGCTTGTTGAAGCCGCGGCGCCGAGTTGGCACTCGGGCACGGACAGCCAAACCCAGCGAGACGAGCGCTAGCGCCACGGGCACGACGAAGAGCCAGTTGGACACCTCGTTGGGCGCCACAGCGGCCGCTTCCGTGCCAGTCTGCGTCGGAGCCGAAGCTGCGGCCAGGTTTGTGCTGGACTTGAGCGCAGTGTGCACATTGTTGCCAGGCTTGTTCGGCAGGGTGACTCCCGTTTCTCCGCCAGTCATCGGGTCGGATGAGATCTCCTGGCCCAGCTCTTGTTTGTCCAATGCTTGCTGGTCCAGAAGCTGCGCTTCTTGTGGTCCCAGATCCAGCGTGTTCTCCTGCGCCTCGATCGGTAGGATCAGAACGACGAGCACAAGCGTCGCGACGACGCCACGCATAAAGGGTGCGGAGGCGAGCATTACGCACACCTAGAGCGTCGAGAGGAAGGACTAGTGGTTGTGAGGCTTGGCGCGTGCTTGGTCGGTGTCCAGGTGCCAAATGCGCGCTATCTTGCGCGCATCAAGAGCCGCATGATGGTGCAGGACGCGGTCAAAGATTGCTATCGTAGCATCACATACACCTCAAATTCGTATACACACTCGTTCTATAACATAAGCATTTTACCTGTGATACTACGTTCACACATGAAAACGAATACATGGATCTTGCTCGCGAAAGGTCGCAATCCTCTCTCCAAGGCAATCTACGGTGGAGGACGGAGCTCGTGCCGTCTTCCCTCCGTGCTCGCTTGCATTATGCACCAGCTCCATTCGGGGGCGATGCTACTCGAGCCCACCTCGGCACTTGAACTCGCCCAATGTGACGCTATTTTACGCCTGCATCTCTGCTCGCTTTCGATGTGATGCTGCTCTTTGATTCCATCGTGTTGGGCAACATCTCATTCGCTACGTTGAGCCACGCCACATACGCAGTCATGCCGGTCGGGCTATGCATCTCTTCAATCCAAGCTTCTTCGCCACTGCGTCGTGTTGGTTTCAGCTCCCTTGTGCCAGCGCCAGGATCTGCGGGTCTGCTATTTCGGTCGTCTCTTGGTTTCAAAACCACCTTCGCATGCTGCGGTCCAGCACGTCTCGCTCAACGTCCACTTCATGCAAGCGCTGTGGCGCTATGTAGCCTCAAACACGGGCCGGCGCGGCATCGCATTACCACGCAGATGCATCTCCACAGTGCAGTGCACGCTAAAATTGGCGTATAGGCTTCTGGCATACGCCGAGGCTGAAACTTCGAGCCATTTTCGCTTCCACTCAACCCGCGAGAGCGGTCCGGTCCACAGAGCGCGGTTGCCCTTCGTCCGCGCATGCAGGAGCTAGCAAGTCACCTTGCCTTGCGACCATTTTCCCACTTGCTCTGACCCACGACGCCCAGTATCATGGGTAGAGGCGAGCGCGCGGCGCCCGTGGTAACTACCGACGGCTTCGCTATCAATGGCTGCAACTTCCACGTGTCACCTAAGTATCAACCGCTAGACGCCATCGGGCAAGGCTCCTATGGCGTCGTATGCTCTGTCCTCAACACGGTGACGAACGAGAAGCTGGCCATCAAGAAGATTACGCCCATGGCCGGGGACGAATGGGACGCCACGCACACACTGCGCGAGATCCGCCTCATGCGCTGCCTCGGTGCCCATGAAAACGTACGTGTAGACTTCTTCTTCTTCTCTATGCCACGTTTGCGTTGAGCTGTGTTCACTCACAGTAGCTGCATATCTTCGGCTTCTGGAACGTAGATCATCTCGCTCAAGGACCTGAGCATGTGTCAGGAGAAGGACGAGCTGTACATGATGATGGAACTGGCCGACACGGACCTGCACCGCCTCATCCAGAGCTCCTGCCCGCTCACAGAGGGCCACATTCGCGTCATCATGTTCCAGGTACTCTCGGGTGTCAAGGCCATGCACGACAACGGTGTCCTGCACCGCGACCTCAAGCCGGGCAATTTGCTACTCAACAAGGATTGCGAGCTCAAGATCACGGACTTTGGTCTCGCGCGCATGACCCCCAAGGAGGCCCAACTCGGGCTTGAAGTCGCACCTGTCGACGGGGTGACCCCCATGACCGAGTACGTCGTCACGCGTTGGTATCGACCACCGGAACTCATGCTGGCACCCAACGGCTGCTATGACGGCGCCGTGGACATGTGGTCCGTCGGCTGCATCCTTGGCGAACTCGTGTCGCGCAAGCCTCTCTTCCCAGGAACGGACTTCATGGATCAACTCACGCGTGTCTTCCAGGTGCTGCCGATACCAGAGCCTGAGGCCCGCGGCTACGTTATCGAGAAAGACGCGCTCAAGTTCCTCTCATCGCTTCCGCCACCGATCCCAGGCGCCTTGGAGGCGAAGCTGGGCAATCCCGGCGCACAAGCACTGGATCTGCTGCGTCGGCTGCTCTGTTTCAACCCGAAGGAGCGTATCTCGGCTGACGAAGCACTGGCGCACCCATTCTTTGACGGCGTACAAGACGAATGGGGTGAGATCGCGCCGCTGCGACTTGCGCATTCGCTCGAGTTTGCCTTCGAAGCGCAGTCGCTACCGCTTGCCACGCTGCGTCAGTACATCTGCGAAGAAGTGCACGCCTTCAGCAGCCGCCAATCTCAGCACAAGCTGAAGCAGAGCTCAGACCCCACGATGACCAGTGTAATGTCGACGGGCAACAATGACTTGACGCCGGCCGTGCTGGAGAACGACTACCCGGCTGGCTCGGGCTTCACACTCAAGGCCTGCGACTTCAACGTGCCACCCAAGTACAAGCCGCTGCAGGTGCTGGGTGAAGGCTCCTACGGCATTGTATGTGCCGCGACGGACACGACGAGCAAAACGAACGTGGCCATTAAGAAGATCACGCCCATGGCCGGCGACGAGTGGGATGCCAAGCACACGCTGCGCGAGATCCGCCTGATGCGCTACTTCGGCCAGCACCCGAATGTTTGTCCTTGTTTTGAATCTGCTCTGCCTTGCCTTGACGGTTCGCCGTCGAGCAGTTCTCACACTTGCTTGCTCTTTGTGCTTGCGTTCAATACCACAGATCGCATCGCTGCAGAACCTCAGCACGTGCATCGAGAAGGACGAGCTCTACTTGATGATGGACCTCGTCGACACGGACCTGCACCGACTCATCCAGAGTAAGACGAAACTGGAGGAGGCCCATATCGCGTACGTCCTTGTCCAGCATCACCTTCTGCCCCTTTTCGCTGTCATAGTTCATAATACCTCATTGTCTGGCTTCGTGCTGAACTGGTGCTATCCAGTGCCATCATGTACCAGCTACTGTGCGGTGCGCAGACCTTGCACGAGAACGGCGTCCTGCATCGCGACCTCAAGCCGGGCAACATCCTCGTGAGCAAGAACTGCGACGTCAAGATCACAGACTTCGGACTCTCGCGTTATATTCCTCACGGAGATCGAGGCGTCGAGAACGGCTCGAACGCGGACGCAATCGACGCCGAACAGCTGCAGCGCGATCGAGCCGCCGACAAGACACAAGCGCTTATGACAGAGTACGTGGTTACACGCTGGTACCGGCCGCCCGAGATCATGCTTGCGCCCACGGGGGCCTACAACGAGGCCGTAGACATGTGGTCCGTCGGCTGCATCTTCGGCGAGCTGCTCAACCGCCGGCCGCTCTTCCCAGGCTCCGACTTCCTGGATCAACTGTCACGCGTCTTCAGCGTGCTGCCCGTCCCGCCACGAGAGAAGCGCGGCTACGAGGTCGAGGGCGACGCACTGGCCTTCCTTGAGAGCCTACCTCCGTGCTCGCCCTCGGCGCTGACCAAGACCTTCCGCCATGCGTCCGCTGAGGCCGTGAGTCTGCTGCGCCGCCTGCTCTGCGTGAACCCAGCGCGCCGCATTTCGGCCAAGCAGGCGCTGGCACACCCGTACTTCAAGACCATCCGCTCGCAACTGGGCGATCCCCCGGCTTTCCGCGTCGCCAAGGCCTTCGACTTTGAGTTCGACTACCAGGACTTCTCGCTCACACACCTTAAGGAGCTCATCCAGAGCGAGGTCAAGCTGCTGCAGAAGGACGGTCTGGCCGCGCCAATACCAGAGTCCCAGGCGCAACTGCAGCCTTCGCGAATGCCAGTCAAATCAGCAGCTACTTCCGAAGCGATCTCCGAAGGCCCACAGGCCGAAGCTTCCAAGGTCTCCAAGGATGCTATGAAGCAGGAACGAGAGAGCGAAGGCCAGGCCAACGATGCGGCACCAGCGACCACGAAGGAACCTCCCACCGTCTTCAGGGAGGCCCAGGACGGTCACTCGAATGATCAGCAGGGTCAAACGTCCTCCAGTGTCCCCTGTGCCACCTCTCCAGCCCCAAAGCTGGCTAGTGCGACGGCCACGAAGAAGTTGGAAGCACCAGTCGAGCCTGAAACTGATGACAGCGAGCCGGCGTTCTCGGACTCTAAGTTGGAAGCCGGCAAACCTCGTGGCCAGCAGAATGAAGCTGAAAGTTCCCAGCTGGATCGGCACAAGTCCGGCCATCGTCAGTCGTCTGTGGGTGACCGGAAGTCAGGGATAGACCCACCGGAGGAAGAACCAGCGGAGACGCAGCAGGAGCCAATCCCGGCCGCCGCGAATGCTGCTCACTCGATATCGGCTGCCCCCGCGCCTATTGCGGTCACCCGAACGTCGTCAGCTGCCCCCGTGCAGTCTCGTCGCGCCTCGTTGACGGCCACGAAGACAGCCAACAGTGGACTCGTGCGTCCCAAGAGTGCTGGCATCACGCGCCGCAGCTCCACTTCGGGCAGTGCCACGAGTAGAAGCAGCAGCGGCGGTATGACGAACCGCTTGCAGTCGCGTGACGCGCGCGACGAGGACGACGCGGCGTCCGTGAGCAGCGTGAGCAGCAACAACCGTCAGCACCACAGCAGCAGTAATAATGGCAGTGGCAAGGTCGAGTCAGTCGAGCGCGGTGGCAAATGGGGCCACCCA
>JAADYJ010000508.1:0-19918 GCA_023338205.1 Halophytophthora polymorphica
CACGCTAGTGGAGAACTGGACGAAAACCCGCAAAGAGTTCGTGCTAGCGGTCGAGCGCGACAACTTCAAGGCGTGGGAGGCGGCCAAGGACGGCTACTACCTCATGCAGATTGTCCACGGGTCGATTGCGCAGATCGCGGAGGCGATTCTCGACTGCCTGGCGAGAATATGGTTCCGTCCGCGTCTCACGCAGACCTGAGATTCGCTGGAAAAGGACTACTACGTCGAGCGCGCCGTGATTCTCGAGCGAACGCCACCGGCCGGTGGATGGAAGCGCACCGGCCGGCCCCAATCTCCTGTATGGTCGTGACTTTCGTCAGAGCCCAGGCTGTTTTCGACGATAAAGACACCCTGCTACTACTGTAAGGAGGATTGCCACCACGGCAGCTGCTCGGCTCGTGCCAAAGACCACCTAATGAGGAAGTGTCCGGGTTTCCAGTCGTGGCTCGCTGCGACTCGCGTAGATCAATGGCCGGAATGGGTCCCCTGCCACTACGACAAGGGTGCGTTGCGTGTAAGGGCAAGCGAGCGAGACCAGTGGTGGCGCCGGCGAACAAGCGCCAAAAGGTCTGAAGGACGAGCCTTGCGAAATTGCGCATCAAGCAGGTTTGGCCGATTGTAAAGCCGCCCAATCTGCGGGATCTTGCATCCCGGGTTTGGTCGTTTTAGTCAACCGCCTTGGACCCGACGTGACTCGATGCCAGCGCCGACGCGACGACAAGAATCCCGCACGCCCCGTCACAACCGACGCTCAGCACCAGAAGACGTGAACGCCCCGACAGCCGGCCGGTGCAGTGGCTTCCAAAGCCACGGACTCGCTGTCTCGACGTTCGTACTCGCGATTGCAGCAGCTTGACCTCGAGGTTTCTCCTTCTTCGCTGTGGATTCAGGCGAAGCCGCTCGTTTAATCTGCGTCGCAGGAGCGACTGTGACAACGTCAGCGTCCTCCCGACCTTTGTATTTGGCGTTGCTGGACGAGGCAGCCTTCTGCTGGAAGATGTCGAAAATGGCCGCGGCCACGCTCTGCTGCTCCTCGGCAAAGGACGTTTTTGCCTCAGCCACCGCCGCATTCATCGCCTCACGACTCGCTTCGAACGGGTACTGCAAGCATCAACCGCCACACACACAACACCAGGAAAGCAGAGTGAGCCATGGAGCTAGTGTGGATTCTACCACACAGAAAGCAGTCGAACGCACCTTGACGCGGTTCACCACGAAGACGTAAGTGACGCACAGGTCGGCCTCGAACTTCTTGGCCTGCGGGTCCGTCGTGCGGTGGTGATACCCTGGAAAGAGGCGAATGTTGAATTTGCGCCTCTCCTTGAGCACAAAGCCTGCCGCTTTGGCCTGCTCCTCGATGAACCAGTTCGAGTAGGGCGGCCGCGTCTTGAGCGTTACGTGCGCTTCGCCACGCGCCGCCAGCCGGCCGCGAGCGCTCTCAAAGAAGTCCAGAAGCAGCGCGCGGTTGATGTGCACGCGCTGTTGGCCGCTGTGCGGGAAGTTGAACACAATGTACTGGAAGCAGTCGGGCACGCGCTCCGTCCCGTGGCCCGTGCCCACCTGGCTCGGCAGTAGCTGCAGCTTGGTGGCGTCCACCTCGTGGAACACCAGCCCGTGCGCCGAGCGGACGGCGGAGATGCACTCCTGCGCGTTCGGGTACTTGCGGCGCACTTGATCCTGCGAGTCGAAGGACGTGGCGAACACGCCGCGTCCGTCGCCGCGGTGCTTCACCAGACCACGCGAGAAGGAAAAGTCGCCGTCGCCCAGCACCAGCACGTCGTCCTCTGCGCCATACAGCTGCGTCGACACCGACGCTTCGCCTCCACGTTGGCGCTTGGCGCTTCCCTTGCTCTTGCTCTTGGCATCAGGCAGCCGCCGCTTGCGAGCAAGCACCTCGCGCTTGCCCCGTGCCATCTTGCTGGACGTCGCGGAGCAAAATGCCGAGCTCCACCCAAACCGACTTCGCGTGTCAGTCTGGACACTGCCAGCAGATTGTGTATAGCTCGTGACACCAGTGAGATACCCCAAGTCTCTTTTTTCTTTCAATTGAACGAGTGGTACGCAGATGCTGACAGTGTCCATGAAGGTCTTTTTGAGTCCCGACCTGGCGTGGAACTTGCGTGCTGCGGCTTGCGCTTCGCCAGGATCAAGACACTTGTTCGCCCGTTGCTTGAGGCCGGCATTGCCGCAGAATCGTCTTCTCCATTTGTAAAAATTCACAGGCAGCGATAGAGCCGCTCTGCCGGTCCCTAAACCAGTGTATCCAGCGCTCCATCCTGTAGGACCTCGTCCACAACCTTCCTCATCTCTCTTCGGCCACCAAGCAAGCAGCGTCCATGCCGTGCAGGTGCTACCCGCGCACTCTCCTCCCAGGTCCACGCCTGCCCTCCTTACTTACACCCAAGATTTGAGCTGTAGAGGTCTTGATGCGACGTTCTTCGGCACTCTTGGCCAAGGGCCGTCTCCATCATCCGTCGGACTGAGCAGTGCAGCCTCAGTCTGGCTTGGTCCACTCTCACGCACTGGCCTCGCTCAACAAGAGCCCTTTAGGTGAACCAGGCAGTCTTGACGTCGTCCTGGCCAAACATCTTCTTGCACGTGGGGCACTTGCGGTTGCGCGACTTGAGGTTGTTTTCCACGCACTCCTTGCAGAACATGTGGAAGCACTTGGAGATGATCACGTTCTTCCGGCGGTCCTGGCACACGGAGCAGTTCACCAGCTTCTGCAGGTCGCGCAGCTCGAAGCGCTCCAGGTCCGAGAGCTCGCCCGTGGCCGTGGCTGTCTTGGCGCTCTGTAGCTGCCGCTCCACCTTCTCCAGCTTGTGCCGGTACGTCTCGCACTTGTCGCATGGCCGCTTCTTCTCCTGCTGTAGCAATTGCTGCCGGTGCGATGTCTCCGCTGCGGTCGTCGTGTAGTACTTCTTGGCCACCTCGGCGTCGCGCAGCACCTTGCGCCTGTCGGTCTCCGCCGCCTCCCGCTCGGCCTCGAGGTTCGTCACGTGCTGCTTGAGCTTCTCCAACTCCACCTCCTTGGCCTGCAGAGACTCCTTTGAGGCCTCGATGAACGCCTTCTGGTGCTTGTGCACTGTGCTCAGAGACGACACTTGCAGTCGCGCCGCCGCCAGCTCTTCAAAGCAGTGCGACTTGGCCTGCTCTTCGCGCGACAGCAGCGTGTGCAGTTTCTTGCACGAGTTGCGCTTCTCGTCGATCTGCTGCACCATCTTCTTGCGCGTGTGCCGCATGCTCTCCATCTCCTTCGCCATCGTCTCGATCTCCGACACCAACGCGTCGTTCTCTTCCCGCGAGGCCTTCTCAGCAGCCTTCCTCTCCTCAATGTCGGAGCGCAGTGTTTCCACCTCGGCACTGCAAGCGTGGCGAGTTTGCAACTCTTCTTGGTATTGAGTCTCCACCTCTGTCAACCGCTTCAAAGCCTCTGATACCTTCTCGCTGGCATTTTTCCTGGTCATACATAACAACGAAGGAGAGAAACGTTGGAGGGCATTTGTGAGTCATGCCCTAAATCAACGAGCCCTTCAGGTGCAGAGCACTCCTTACCCTTCAGTTTCCTTCAACGCGTCGTAGGATTTCTGGAGTGTCTGCTTCTCCTGCTCTAATAGTGCCACCTGCACGAGTCAGCATAGTCATGAGTCATAGTCATGAGTCAGGCCAAGCTCTGCAAGGCAAACGTAAGGGTACCGGTTGTGATGCAAAGCAGCAGCCACATCACTTACTTTTTGGGTCAGTTCCCGGGTCTCCTGCTTGTCAGCTGAGGCCTGGGCACGATCTGCCCGGCTCTTCTCGCGGTCAACCTGGACCTTTAGGTTGCTGTTCTCGCGCTTTATAGAGCTGAATGCCACCTTTAGCTCTGTCAGCTACTCAAAAACAATATCGAACACAGACAATGCCACAGGGTAGAATCGTCAGCCCATCGATGCGAGCCCCATACAAAGCGGGGACTCAGGTGAGCTTCGAACCTGATCGCGGTAGGTGGACGCGTTGGAGATCTTCTCGCGGAGCGACACGTTCTTGAGGTTTACTTCGTCCATCTGGGACTTGGCCTTGCTCATGTCTGCCTGGATCTTGCTGATCTTCTTCTGCCACTTCTCCGTCATGTGGTGGTCCATATCCTAGACAGAGCGGGATGGAGAAGAGAGTAAGTACAGCCCGTGTATCGTGCGAGGGTGCCATGGGGTGCACCTACGACATCTACCTTCGCTTTGTGTCGAATCTTGGCGAATTCTTCGCTCAAGTGGGCCTTCTCATCCCGCAACTGCTGCAATTGGTCTCGGTGTTCTTGGAGCAGCGTCGCTTCGTTGCTTTTCCACTGGTAAACACACACACATGGCCACAGCAGGACGAGGTGACATGGACGAGTTAGCACGCAGAATAGGACAAATATCTGCTTCTCCTCCCACGTACTGCGATTTCCGACGCTCTCAGCTTCTCGAGCTCGTGGTGCATTCCCTCGATCTTGCTGCGTTCCTGGTACAGTTTGGTGCTGAGGATGGACATGTTCTCCCGCAGCGTCGCCACAGTCTTCGCGTGCTCCTTCTCCTTTCGCTCCAGCTCCTCCTGCTTCACCGTGTCCACTACTGGGGAACCAGCTGCCACGTGCTTTTCCTGATATCCGTCCGCGTTATCATTCACGGACTTCTCCATGCTGCCGTCGTCATCCACCCTGTCAGCCGAGGTTGAGCCACCGTGCTGCTCCATGTATTTGCTGAGTCGGTCGTAGTCTCGGCAGGCGCGATGGCGCTCTGTTTCCTTGTACTCCACATCTCGCTCCAGTTCTGCGATCTTTGTCTTGCTCTACACGTTCAAGATCAAGGCAACGAGTTCAACAAACCACGCTCGTGAGCTCACTGCAATCCCTTCACAACAGCAGAGCGTGCGTATGGGAGCACACGCCCCGACAGCATCGCTGCCGTCATGTGTGCCGTACCGTTTCCAGCTGATCTTTGAGACTCAGCGCGTCCGCGACGGCCGCACGCTTTTCCTGAAGAACATGCGCGTACTCTACCGCCTTCGCCTCGACTTGCGTCGTGCCAGCCACCGCAGCCAGCAGCTTCTTGAGGATCTCAGCCATCTGCTTGCTCTTAAGCGAGAGATCGTCGTGTACGTCCCGCTCGACCTTTGTGAGATCTTCCGCCGCAATGAAGCCGCTCTCGCTGCAGTCGTCGTCGTCCGCCGGCAGCGACACGTCGGACGCAGCTTGCGCCTCCACTTTGACGTCCTTCACGACCGTCAAAAACCACTCGGGCAGGCTCAGCTTGAGCTCATCAGCGCGTACACGAGCTGTGCCAAAGGCGTCCACCGACTCCAGCACGGTCTTCCACTCGTCCGACGGCTCGGAGACGGGATCCACCGCCTGCACCGCCGTGCGCAGCTCATCCAGCAGCTGGAGCCACTGCCTCCTCAGACAGCGGAAGGACGCACCAGTGAGTCCGCGGGAGCGGAACAGCGCCTCGCACTTGTGCGTCAAGTAGGCGATACGCCGGTTCTTCTCCTTCAAGTCCAACTCCAGCGCTTTGTTCTTCTCGCGCACGGCCTCCATTGTGTTCGGGTTCGCCTGGCACAGTCCCCACCGCGCGTACAACAAGCCAGCAGCGAACATATAAGCGTTAAAACCAGAGCCGACACAGCAGTAGCGCACACTCCTCGCTCCATCCGCCGGCGTGGACAAGACAGGGAGAAAGATACCTCGGGCGGCGTGTCGTCCTCCAGCTTCATCTTCTTAGCCGCGTGCGACCCGGAGAAGCTGGACGGAGACCCACTGGCCTCGCTTCTCTTCCTTTGGTTCATGCCGTTGGTCCGGTCGTGTGTGTCCGCCATGGATCGTGTCCAGACGCTCCACGTCGCGGACGTCGCTCGGGTCGGTCTCTCAGCGCAGCGCCGGCGCTCGGTCGTTCTCTTTGGCCAGACCGTCACGCGCAGCCGCTCCAACTCCTCGTCCTTTCCCCTCGCCGCCTGCTACGCCGCCGCTTGATGCTGCGCCGCCCAGATCGCAGCGTTCTGTGTCGCACAGAGCCTTCCACCGCTCGCCTTCCTTCCTCCCTTCTCCGACGTGCGCTTCTCCGAGCCACCACTGAGGCGGTGGGTGTTGTTTTACAGCAGTCATACGTTGTTTTACTGCTCGCGAATTGCGATGCCCTAACCCTATATTTTAAAACGTAGGTTTAACGAGCCAGGACATTCGGGGTTGCGGCATACTGAATCCAAGTGGATGCGCGAAGTGGCCACTTCCTTTCGCGCTTGCTGGTAGAGCCAAGGTCGACATCTCATCTACGTTCGCCATGGCCATGGCCTGCACGTCGTGGAGCATCTTTAGGCAAAGATAGATGGGCTTGGGCTGGCCAAGCGCACTGACTGGTTTCTGTGGTGCTGTGCATCTCTGGCGTCGTCGACACTTGATGCTCTCCCTAAGCAGGAACTCCGCGCGAGTCACGCTTGCCTCTTGCGCCACGAAGAACTACATGTAGTAAGCCTTGGCAGCAATACAAAGAGCGATCGTGTCTTATTTCCCGGCTTGAAAGGGCAGCTCCTTGACTCGGTTGCTCATGCCATGCTCATGCCATGCTCAAACACCGACCATGGCGCGAATCTCCAGAATGCTCAGCGGCACAACGCTCATGAGCAGCGCCGCCGCCATGGAGAAGAAGAGCAGTGTGCGGCACTTGGCCTTGCGCACGATCTTCACCAGGCACACGCGCCCGAGCAGCGTCATCACCAAGCCCACCGGCAGCGCCAGAGACGCCAAGTGCAGGTCTAGCTTGCCCCATAAGAAGAAGTTGAACGAGGCCACTGCAGTAGCATATCCGGTCACCATCGTCATGCAGCATCAAGAGACAGCACGTGAACACATCAGTACAGTGCAGAGCATCCACGACGATAGGAAGCAGCACGCTGCAGCCTGCAGTGCGTTACGTACTGCCGCTGGAGAACAGAATGCTCGTGGCAGTCGTGGCCGACACGGCTGCAGGCGAAAGGCTGAGACCTCGCAGCAGCCCAGTGGTGACAGGCGCTCCACCGACGCCGAACAACCCGGCAACCACGCCTGCGGCCATCAAGTGGAGCGGGAACTTCCGCATTGTCTCCGGCGACCACTGCACGCCACGCAATATAAGCATCAGAACTCCGCAAGGCAACGACCAGGACAAGAAAATATGAAGAGAGTGTACCTGAACTTCGTTCGTCGTCAGGATGTACCGAGGGTTCTGCTGTCGTTGATAGGTGGCAACCACGTCCTTCATCAGGTAGTGCGAGACTACCGCAAGGAAGATGAACGGGAGCATGGAGACGAAGAGGAAGAAGAAGGACGTGGGCGGAATACCTAGCGGACTGGGGAAGTATTTGCCCCCCTGCAGCGAAGTGAGCAGGATGGTGCCACCAAAAAGCCCAAGGTTTCCGCCAACCTTCTTCCAAGGAAAACCCAGCTTGTACTCAAAGCCAGAGTCTTCATCCTAGGTGGCATGAACATCAACAAGCAATATTAGACAAACTAGTAAAAAGAGAGCACCATGTATCTGTACACCACGCACGCTGAGTAGGCAAGTACCTGGAAGGTGGAGGATGGCGCGCCGAGTAGCGCAGTCGTTTCGCGGCCGCTGCACCATCGCCAGTTCTCATCTCGGCCGACAGCCAAAGCCTTCTTGGCAGTTTTGGTACCCGTGTAGCCCAAGTAGACCAGCAGTGCAACGATCAGCAGCCACGTCGGTAGCATCGTAACGAGCGACGCTCCAAAAGCAGCCCCCACTTCACGACCACCACACATGACCAGCGCATACGGCAGCTTTGTTAGGCAACGCGATCACCGTATTCATGGATGGGAACACGAAGATTCATAGCTGGGGCGTACTTAGTAGCATGGGCTGCATCACCAGCATGAGGTCCCAGTTGACCAGCGAGCTGCTGGAATTCACAGGCTTCTTCCACAAGTTCATGAGGAAATCCGCCACGGCTACAGGGAGCAACCAGAGAGAAGGCGATCGCGAAAGATAAGCTACGATTCACCGCACGCAAGCGGAACAACAGGGCAAAAACTGTAAGGTAGAAAGCACGCCAGCCTACCTCCGCCCACGATCGTAGCGCTAGTCAAGGGTATCGCCTCCTGTACGACGGCAATTGGCAGCCGAAGACACATACAAGCATCCCCAGAAACAGATAAGCTACTCGCATTACCTCCCAGGCGCCAACTCCACAGCACAAACACAATAAGGCAATACAACACCATAGCAAAGCACGCCATGCACCCCTTGCGAACTTACGTCTGGCCCAAGCTTCAGCATGAGCATGTAGATGGCGCACAGCACGGCGCCACCGCCGACTTTCCCGCCCACAGCGATAAGAACCACCAGCGCCACGAGCAGCAGTCCAAAGGTCTGCTCCGGCCGCTCCTCGGAGTGAACCACTTGGTGTCCCGGCGCGTACGGGTCCTTGTCCGTCGGGATGGTGGGCACGGGGCCAAAGTCGAACGGGTCCTCCTCCCTGCGGAAGGGCTCCGCCGTCGCCACAGCCGCCACCGCCGCCACAACAGCCAGCAAGAGCACCACGGCTCGACCGCCGGCCTCTACCCATCCGGGGCGCCTTCCTCCCACGCGCGCGTTGGTCCACAGCGCCATACTTGGCACCAGCTTCAACTCGCGAGCTCTTCCGCACTCGTCGCCCTCGCGCGGACTCAGAAATAAGGCGAGGAGGGGGGGATGACCTTGACCAACACTCCGGGAGAGGGAAAGATTGTCGTTGATTGGTTGAAACAAGCGAGAATGGGCCGCTTCCACCAATGAGAATACACCGAGACGAGCTTTGAACGTTGCGGCAAAGCAAAGGTCGCAGTCGAAAGCGACGACGCGGAGAATGGAGATACATGTGTACGTACACGCTGAGCGGGGGTGCGCAGCCCGCAAACTGGCGCCCGAATGACGAGAAACGGTATCACATTTGCGCTGTTACTTGACTTGTGTGTGGATGGATGGATGCAGTGCTTGCTGCGGATGAGGACGCTGCGTTAAGCATCCAGCAGCGTGCGGATGCTCTCGATGCTCATGGCCACGGCGCTGATGAGCACGATGACGGCCATGGAGAAGACGATGAGCGACGGACAGTTAAAGCGGCGCACGACTCGCATCAGGCACACGTGGCCGGCGTAAGTGGCGAGGAAGCCCAGCGGCAGCATGAACTGTGCCAGGTGGAAGTCAAGCGATCCCAGCAGCACGTAGTTGGACGACGACACTGCCGCACGCAACACACAGCAGTCGACATGTGAGAATGGAGACTCGCTCAACTCGCTGCAAGGCAGTGCAATTGCAAGCTGCTCGACGTACTCCCGCTGGAAAAGAGAACCGTCGTGGCGGTCATGGCGGACGCTGCGGCAGGGTCCACGCCAATCTCCAGTAGCAACGGACCGTTAATAATGCCACCGCCGATGCCAAACATACCGGAGACGGCCCCAGCCATGAATGACAGCACTGGGAAGTAGCGGATCGAGTGGAACGTCCACTACGAGCAGCACAAGGCAGCAATCAGCGTACAAACAACATCAGCAAACGCCACCACACCACTGGTCAAAAGTAAGTGCACCTCCCTCACCTGAATCTCGTGCGGCGAGAGGTCGTAGTCTGGCCGCTGCTGCTTACGGTGCGTGGCCACGATGTTCTGCAGCGAGAAGTAGCACACGACGAGGAGAAACACGAAGGGCAGCGCCACCAGCACCGGGAACAGCACGGACGACGAGTCGACGCCGACTGGACTGGCAAAGTGTTCTCCGCCTTGCAGCAGGTTCATCCCCAAGACGCCCACGAACAGCCCGAAGAGCGCGCCAAGCTTCTGCCATGGCACAGCAGCCTTGAATTCCTGCGTCTTGGGTGTAGCGTCGGAGCTGGGGTGCTCTCCGAGCAGCGATGTTGTCTCGGGACTGACTCCGCAGTGCCATCTCTCCTTCCGCCGAGCGCTGATCGCCTTTTGCAGTGTGCGAGACCCCGTGGCACTAAGTACCAGCACCAGGAACACGCACAACAGCCACGTGGGCATGACGGTGTTGAGGATAGTGCCGCAACTGGCCCCCACTGGAATGACACAAGATAAAAAGTGAATAAATACCAAGTCGGCAAACACGAGCACATGATGCAGTAGAAACGGCTCAACAACCCCAGCATGCGCGTAACGACCACGTACACAAGAGCAACGGCTGCATAACGAGGATAACGTCCCACTCGATAAGCGGCTCAGACGAGTTGGGACGAGTACGACGCGCGTTGAGCAGCAAATTCGCGATTGCTGTGGCAGACCCAGACGCGAAGCGGTCAGGATCGAGTGAGTGGGGTCATGTTGGAATGCCGGAGAGTTTGGCGGTTGTATCTCAAAAAAGAAGAGGATTGCGCCTACCTCCGCCAACGATGGTAATACTGGAGAGCGGGATAGCTATCTGCGCAGTCCCGAGTCGAGCATCATTAGGGTGCGTTGTCCCCACGTACAAGCCACGAAGCATATTGAAGATGGTAGTTAGTGTCGAGGACTCTTGTCACTGCTCTCGACGCGATGGTGGGTGTTTACCTTAGCGTCGAGCTCCATGATGAGAATGTAAATGGGGTCCAGCACGCCTCCACCTCCCGTCCCACCGCCGGCAGCCACGAAGATCACTAGCCCAGCAAGTGTCATGCCGAAGACTTCGCGTTTCTTGGTGGTCCCGAATGATTCGACTGCCAAAGCAAGTTCGTCATCACCTTGTTCTGCAGGGACGTCGAGCTCGAGCGCAGCGTCGCCACGGAGCGCTTGGGCTTGGACATGCACCACCGCTAGTAGCACAAATACAGCAATGCCCAGAATGGTGTAGCGTCCGGAGATGAAGTCTACCATCACCCCCAGGTGACTGCAACTTGCAATCAGGACTACGCGCTTTCGTCTGGGCGCCGGCTTGTGCTGTAGTCAAGCTTCAGGTAAGCTACAGCAGAAGTGAAAATGACACCCTGGGCCAGCACTTTGCTACGCCTTGAAGCTCGCGGCCACACATCACATCGCTGGGCGCCGCCCGACAGCCTCGTCAGGAGCAGGCGCAGCCAATCACGGGCGCGGACGAGGGCGAGTCAAAGATGGGGCGAATCTCTGGGATAGGATGGCAGCTCGGCAGTCGCGCGTCTGCAGGCTTCAGACTGGGACGGAAGGCGAAAGACGAGCGCAAGGCGAGAAGAGTTGCAGTGTCTTGGCCACTTTTGGTTCGACGTTCTTGTTGTTAAAGGCCCGGTTGGGCCAATCAGCGACGGGTCTTCGATTATCTGGCCAATCAGAAGCTCAGGATGGAAAAGAAGTGGGCTTCTAGAAAACTTCAACTTGCAGGCTGGCTGTCACCTCTGCGGCATGTCCAGGTTCGCCTTGGCCTGCAGGCGAGGTTCTGCTGTCGGGCAGCGAGTGCTCTGCATGCCGGTAAAAATGAAAGCGCTTGGTTTTATTTGCGCGGGTGAAGCATACGCCTTGCATCATCTACACGATCCATGTCAAAGAGAAGACAGAGTCAAGAGCTTCTTCGCCAATTCGTTGCCGCCGCGTATGCTTGCCGGGAAATGAGCTGGAAATGAGGGCTACTACTGGATGGAGCACGAGATCGGAGTACCCGTGGCTCCCTCCGCCTCCATTGGCGCAGGAGGGAACGAGACAGCGGCGAAGTCGAAGCTTTCCTCGAACGCCACGCGGAAGCAGACTGCGAGCCGGCCGTACTTGGCGTGGTTGGACCAGCCAGGGAACTTTGAACGTAGCACCAGAGCCACGGAGGCGCCCAGATGGATGTGCGACAGCAACTCCGTCGAGCCACTGAAGTACCTGCGGTGGTGACGGAAGTTGCGACCGGCGCGCAGGTTCGGGCAGAAATCCGCGCGTGCCACCTCGGAAGTCTCCCCCAGCTCATTCGACGAGAAGACCGCCACCTCGTGCCATGACCAGGCCGAGCGGTAGGTGCCGTTATGTTCACTGCCATCCGTAGCCCAGCCCTGGTCCTTGGACGTGCAGTCCGCGACCACCAGCGCACACGAGCTCACGTCCACGCCAGGCGGCACGCCCAGTTCTTCCACCGTCGGCAACTGCAGACGCAGATACTCCTCGTTCATGTCGGATCTCCCGTGCCGTTCCTCCGTCGTCTCCGCCTGGAAGGTCAGCAACACGCCCGCGAAGGCCAGCACGGTGTTCATCACGTCCACGGGGAACTCGCGCTGGCGAGCCACGGCCGCCGCCACGCGCAGAACGGCGTCCAGTCCGCGCGGCTCCAGCTCGCCTGCGGTCTGCTGATCCTCCGCCGTCATGAGGTGTGCCTCCTGCGCGGAGAAGATGCCATCGTCCACGAGATACACGCCCGGGTCCGTGCCCGACCGCCTGCTTGGGCGCCCGATCATACTTCTGCTTCTCTTCTTTCCCCTGTTTGTTTGGCTTCTGTCGCCTGTTTGGCGTTCTCAGATCATCCAGTATCAGAAGACAGTACCCGAGAAAATTGACCAATCGGACTAGGATACGGTGGTACCCGGTGCGTCAGCATCTGTTTCCCGCGTCAACAATCCTTGGCCAATTGGCGCCCACAGATCCCCGTCCTCTGTCTGTGATTGGGTGATGGCAAAAAGTGGGCCCCCAATGTTTGGACCAATCAGCGAGGGGTTTTGGTGAGAAGGTGGCCTTCGGCCAATCGCAGTTCGCCGTTTGCGGAAGCCTGAACCTTCACCAAGTTTGGTTTCAATTCTGCGCTTTGCCTTGTTGGTAACTTCTCCACAGTATGACGCGATGGTCTCGCCACCTTCCGTGCCTTCCTCGTGTAACTGACCCATATGGCCATGGGGCTGGTTCACCGCATGCGCAGATTGAAGAAGCGGTCACGCTGATCAGGGCTGGGTCCTTTCTCCGACTTTCTCGGTAAAGTCCGCGAAAGTTCACACCCCGCTTGCTCATTTTCGTGTGCACTTCACTTTGGCATGTGACCGAACTTTCACGAGACAGCAATACTGAGCGCAAGTTGATCCACCGCATCCCGAAATTTGCGTTTAGCCAAGCTGAAAAATCACGGTACGGGGTGCAACCTTTCGTCTGACTGAAAGGTAGCACGCAGAGAACAAACGACTTCCAAGCGGAAGAACGACGACGCGGCGAGGATCCCGCGAGGCACGCGCCTTCCCAGTCGCGGAGAAGCAACCCGACGTGAAGGAAATAGTCCGAGAAGCGCACTCGTCGATTCTAGTGCTGGCCTTGGCACTCAGCGCAGAATCCCTAGACGCGTCCGACATGAAGCGCAAGGAGAAGGAGGCGCGCCAGCCGCGCCAGTTGGTGTTCTCCACGAAGAAAGCCGGCCGCAAGACGCGGCAGCGGCAGCAGGAACAAGAGCGCGCCGCCAAGGCCGCGGCAGCGGAGCGCCAGACTAGTGAGACGCAGGCTAAGGTGGAGCAGGAGGACGCCGAGGACGAGGGTAGCGTCGTCTCGCACGTGAGTACGGGGAGCGCTGGGAGTACGGGCAGTGCGCGCAGTGCAAGTAGCGCCGGTAGTGCGAGCGCGAGGCGGCACCGTTCGAGCGGCAGGAGTGGCGGTCATCATCATGCCAAAGGACTGGGGAGCGGTGGCCGCATGCGTCCGTCACGCGCGTTACTTCAGCGCGACCACATTTCGGTCGCGCAGTGCGTAAAGACCATGGTGAGCAAGAAGACGGACGCGACGCTGCTCGTGGACAAGAACGGCTTGCTCACGGGCATCCTCACGGACAGGGTACGTCTTCGACTGGTCTTCAGGCATTGGGAGCATGCGATAGCTGCAGCTGTGAGAATGTATCGGCCTGCTTACCGCTGCTTGTCATGTTCGTGTGCTTGGTTTGGCGACGACAGGACATTGCGTTCAAGGTGGTGGCCGTGGGGAAGGACCCCAAGCGCACGCGCGTGCATGAAGTGATGACGCCCAATCCGTCCTGTGTGCCTGCGAACGCCAGCGCGATTGACGCACTCAAGAAGATGATATCGGGCCAGTTTCGTCATTTGCCCGTGACCGATAATGATAAAGGTAGGCGTCATGGTGCTGTCGGTTGTCAATCAAGCGGTTGCATACTGATTGGGACGCTGCTGCTGTGTGTGCAACGCAGTGGTGGGGATTCTGGACATCGCCAAGTGTCTGTATGACGCGATCTCGAAGCTGGAGCACGCCTACCGTGTCTCGTCGGATCGACTCGAGGAGACAGTGAACAAGGTTCGAATGCGTGGCGTTATGCCGACAGTGAAGCCGCGTGGGGGAGCTTTGAAAGGGATCTGACAGGATTATGGTATCGTCCTTGAGTAGCTGCAACGGAGCATGGCAGGCTCGTCGGGCGAAAACTTGTTTGAGACGTTGCGACAAAAGGTGGGAGTGGGGCACAGTGCCATTATCTTTGCTGTGAAGTACGACGACACGTCCAGAAGTTCACAGCTTAGACTCATGGCGAATGCGATCGTGTGCATGTGTAGCTCTTCCTACCGACGCTGTCGGCGATCATCGCCGAGGGTTCGTCGGCACCAATTCTGGCCCCGTTTTCGACCGCGATAGACGCGGCGCGACTGATGCTGGTACAGAAGACCAGTGCTGTCATGGTGTGCAACGAAGCCAAGGAAATGGTAGGCATCTTTACGTCAAAGGATCTGCTGCGACGCGTGGTGGCGATGGACTTGGACCCGGCCAGCTGTGTGCTGTCCAGCGTCATGACAGCTAACCCGCACTCGGCCACACTGGGGACGACGATCTTGGAGACGCTGCACTCGATGCACAATGGCCGGTTCTTGCATGTGCCCGTGTTTGACGGGGACGGGAAGCTGGTGGGGCTCGTGGATGTGCTGCAAGTCACGTGCGGTGTAGTGCAGCAAATGGGCTCGTTCCAGAGCGTGAAGAACGATAGCATGCAGCCATTGTGGGACCAGTTTCGCAGCAGCCTGGAGAACACTGCGGACGGTGGAGAGCACGACGAAGAAGTGGAAGATGACGGCTCGAACGTTGGCGTGGAAGGCCACGAGTCGACGGAGGGCGCGGATATCCGATCGCTGATAGGTCGCCAGACGTGGAAGGAGTTCCAGAGGGACCACCAGTCGTCCGGCTCAAAGGAGGATACGACGGAGTCGCGATTGCTGGAGGACAACCCGGTTCACGAGGAGGACCAAAAACCGGATGCGTTTGTGTACAAGCTGGCCGACTGCTACGGCAACAACCATCGTTTTACGAGCTCGGCGGAGTCGCTGAAGGAGCTGATGCACGACGTGCAGAACCGCCTTGGTGATCACACGATCCGTCGTGTCCACTACGTCGACGACGAAGGCGAACATGTACGAACACACCCACTGTTACTATGCTGCTCCTGTTGGGGGTGACCCATGTGCTGATGGGTAGCGAGCTAATGGGAGATGTCAACGTGTACGTTGTGGCCGTCTAGGTGCTTCTGTACAGCGATTCAGACTTGAAGGACGCGGTACGCCGAGCGCGCATGTGGGGCAACAAGTATATTCGTTTGGTGGTACCCCATCGCGTTTCGATCCACCGCGACCGACTGGCAGTACGTCGCGCGCTGGCGCACAACACGGACAGCGCGCTGGGAGTGGTGTACTACGCTGCGGCTGCCGCAGCGATTGCTGGCGCATCGTTCTTCTTGAGTCGACGGAAATGACATGCCCGAGGAGACTGGCAGGAGGTAAGTCCGCGGTGCGTGACAGGTCAGCGGGACTTTTGAAAGGATGTTTGTGAGTCGCTCGGTTTGGCTATGCTTGCTCGCTCTGCCTTTCGAGCTGCATTGCAAGCTTGCATGGCATACACGCATGAGTCTCCTGCATACGCGAAAGCAGCAAGAGACCAGAGTTAAACGAATGGCACTATGTGTGGAGGTTCACTCCGTGGCCTTCATTCGGCTTGCCTTGGCCTGATTTCTTAGCTTCACTCCCTTGCACAGCAAGAGCGAATGACTTTCTGCATCACACGTCTGGATGGAGCTTGAGGTGAGAGGAATCGTTTACCGTATGTGTTATTTGCACTAGAGCAACATCAAAACTCGAGTACGTTGATCGATCTGTTCCCTAGCGCGATGAATGAACCATAAATATAAGATGCCACGACACACAAGCAAAGAGATGGCAAAAAGAAAACAAAGCGATCTCCCCATGCGGAGCCCTTCGCCGTAGTCTCCAGCCTTGAGCGAGTCCCGCAGCATGCTGTAGCGCTTGTGGGGGGAGGTCGACACAGCTTGGGCTTGCTGTGTCTCAAAGTCGACTCGACTTGTCTGGAAAAATGAGGTGGGTGCGCACGTTTTCAGTCTCAGCAGCTCTCTGCTTTAAGACGTGAGGTGCGAGATGGTGGCCGAGACGTGCGCGGCGCTGAAGAGCGAGAGCAGTCCGATCGACTTCCACGAGAACAAGTGCGGGAAGTGATAGAAGAGCGTCCAGAAACCGTAGAGGAAGAGCCCCGTGAGCACAAGCAGCGAGTTGCGCGGGTCCGACAAGCCCTTCAGCTGCGTCAAGCTTGTTGCCTGTGCGTGAGGCACTGGAGCTGCCGCAAATCAGACATAGCACCATAACAGACATTAAAGTGCCCTGAATCGTCAGCTTCCGAGTCACAAGAACCTCGATAACGCGAACCAACAAGCACGCAGCAACGACTTACGCGCATCCGTGATGACGCAGTGGATGACACCGTGCTCCTCGATGCCGTATTCGCCCATGGAGCGATTGGGGATCAGCAGCATGCCCATGTAAATCAGACGGACCTTCTTACCGCTCACCAGCTCCTCCGCAAAGAACTGCACGTAAAGCAACAACAGTCGAGAATACGGTGCCACCGCCCCAATTACACGTTGAGCGCAACATTGCACAAGCCAAAAATGAGCACAAGCCAGCAAGAAGAGAAGGCAAGCATACTGAAGCAAAGGGGTGCACCAAAAGCTAACGTGAAAGCTCTTGAAACAGAGACATGTCAATGTTTTCCTTCCGTACCTTGCCAATAAAGTCGTCGACCTGCTGGGTCGCCTTGAACCAGCCTGGCCGAATCTCCTCACCTGGAAGCAACAACACACAGTAAACCAAGCACACGTAGTGAATATTAACCACAGCGTTCTCTGCACCAGAATGCCCAAGGCAAGCGCAAATCGGAGAGCGATGGCAGGAGCCTACGAGGAAATACGCACCTTTTCGGAGACGGATTGGAAGGTAGCCTTCAGGGACATCTTGCTCGCCCCGAGCAACGGCGCTCCCTGCTTCGTGGACCTGCCATACGTAGCAACCCAAGTACGCAGCAAGACACGAAAGTAAGCAATGTAATTTGCAATGCGCGCGTTGCTACAGGGCAAAGAGAGCAGGATTCGCACCGCGTCACCAGTCTGCGGGTGCGTTGTCGTCACGGATGCCACAATCCTGCACAGCCATGCGCGAGTAACCAAGCCACAGATACGCATACAAGCGTTAGCTCAGTTTCCATCACGACTGCCTCAGTATCGGGCCCTCCGCGAGTAAAACAGCGTTTTGGATAACGTCGTACTCGGCCTCTTCATTCACAAGCGCCCACTCGTCGTGCAGTGCTAACGCTTGGTCGCCGCCCCGCGGAGACGGCGTGGACGTAGCGGGCGGAGTGTCCATCGTGCTCTAGTGCTCTGGTGCTGTACTCGACGGGCGCTACGGGCGACTTGAGTTGTGCTCGCGCTTGCTTCTCTTCTCTGTGGAGCTCTTGGGGGGGCGGAAGAAGGCGGAGCAGGGCTTCAAGCTCTTCCGCAGCACTCTCAAGTTGCAACCTGTCCGCGCTGGTAATGAAGAAATTGGTAGGGTTTGTCGTTTATCCACAAAGTACCCTTATGTTGCAACATGTGTGGTGAGACTGAACGGTCTTTCGCACCAGCTGAGCAGGTGTTCGTGAACCCAAGTGGGAAGACGGCAGGAAACTTCAAGCCCCTGAAATCGTCTGTGTTAATGCTGTTATCTCGAGGTAAATATCTACACGATAAGGACATTGACTTATCTTTGCCTTGGAGGCTTGCTCACAGAACTGATCCTTTGTATCCGCCACCACGACGAGGACAGAGCTGCTCATTAGCGGACTTCCTTGGGCGTAACACAGCGTCGGAGAGCACGAGCACAAGCACACCAATCTGGGGAGCATGGCGGTTTTACTGGAGCGCACGCAGCGCCTCCGACAGCACATTGAGGCGCTTATCCGGCGCGACGCCGCGCGTCGGTCGTTGGCGGTGGAGGAGGCCACGCTCCGCTTGCGCGTGGACGACTACTACCTGCCCATGTTCCGCTGGACGGAGGAAGTGGTGGAGGCCGCGCAGCAGCAGCGCGGGGACGCAGGTGGCCGCTGCGTGTGCATCGGGCTGAGCTGTCCGCAGGGCGGCGGCAAGACCACAGCCTCTATGTATCTGCAGGAGGCGTTAGCGCTCATGGGCAAGAAGTGCGCCGTCATGTCGTTGGACGACGTGTACTGGAAGAACGAGCAGCAGGTGGCGCTGGCGAGAGCTAACCCGGGTAATCCGCTGCTCCAGTACCGTGGCAACCCTGGCACGATGGACCTGCCCTTCCTGTTGGACATTGTGCGCGAGTGCAAAACTTCTACCAAGGAGATCGCGTTGCCCCGCTACGACAAGTCCATGCACAACGGACGCGGCGACCGCACGCCCGAGTCGGAGTGGGATCGCAAGCAAGGTGGGCATTGGTCGATTGGATTGAGAGGTGGAAGTTTCTGCTAGAGGCTCACTTTGCTGCGGTTGTTGCATGCTTTGGGCATGTAGGGCCGCTGGACGTGCTGTTGATCGAGGGGTGGTGTATGGGTTTCCAAGCACTGGACCCGTCCAGCTCGACGCTCAGGTGCAAATCACTCGCCTTGCAATGCTCGCAATGGTGTATGCCCCGCTGACAAGATCCGTATGTGTGGGGAACTGTAGTGAGCAGCTGAAACCCGTGAACGAGGCGCTACGAGCCTTCAACGAGTTCTACGAGGAGCTGGACGGCCTCATCGTGATCAAGATCCAGGATCTTGATTGGGTCTACAAGTACGTTGTCATACTTTTTAGTTGTCTGTATTGTGTCGTGATACTGACATATTGCGTGGTGCTACCGGCTGCAACTGCGCATAGATGGCGAGAGGAGCCCGAGCAACTCCTACGAGAGGCCAAGAAGCCGGCCATGACCCCGGCCGAGGTGCGCGACTTCGTGGACCGCTTCATGCCAGCCTACAAGGCCTATCTGCCCCAACTTTATGCGGATCCGAAGCTGTTGCGCAGTGACGCGCCAACCGAGGACGTCGCGGCGTCATCACCGCTGGCAACGGCGCCGAGGCTGGTGCTGGCCATCGACGCGTCACGCTCGCCGGCGGCAAAGCCCGTGGAGTTCAACTTCACGTCTGAGGTTCTGAAGGCCTAGCCAATCAGCACGATCGGGCTATCGCAATATAGCCATCAGGACGAGGAATTCTCTGCTTGTGCGCCACGTAGCGGTGGAACTCTGCGGGTCCGGCCGCCATGAAGGCGCTCGCAGAGCTGTGCGAGACGTCAACCGCGGGCGCCTGCTGCTGGTCACGGCGGGCAGCGGCGGCTTCATTGCTGGCCATCGCCGAGAGGAGGACCTTGGCTGGTGGATGGACCGCCGCGTTTCCAGGAATGAGCTTGCCATTGCCCCATCGGTAGCTGGTCAGTAGAGTCGCAGGTATCAGCGGGCCGCTCCAAATGACATCGGCCGTCCGCTTCATTTTCAGAGTTGGCGACGCCCATGCTTCTCTGTGCTGAAGGTGTCGAAGTGCGAGAACCCAGTGTCGGTCCAGGTGAAGGCGCAAAAGCTCGTCATGTCGATGCACTTGCTGCTTCTGCTGCTCGAGCTGCGAATCGACGACGCAATGCAATTGTGCGCTCAGCGAGCGACACAGCAGCCGGTGAAGACGCATGATCTTGAGCAAGACGAGCTTGAACTCTGGTCGAGGTGGC
>JAADYJ010000509.1:0-19870 GCA_023338205.1 Halophytophthora polymorphica
AGCAGGAGCGCCAGCGTGCCAGCTCCTCGGCTTCAGGCGGTCGGAGGACCGGCATGGCCGCCGACATGGAGCTGGACCACTTGCTGAGCAACTTGGAGCGCATTTCCGACTTCTCGGCGCAGAGGCGGCACCAGCACGAAGCTTGTCAGTCCACAAGGGAAGGCACTGGGGCGCCTCGGACAGACGGACGCTGAAGGACGGGAATGCACGGGTGAGTCCTTGCTGGACGTGGACGTGCTGGACGTGGACGTGCTGGACGTGGACGTGCTGGACGCGGGCTTGTCGCCGTGCGGCCTCGTGGGCCCCAGCGAGTCCAAGCAGCGCCCGCAGTCGGGGTAGTCAGGTCCGCCAGGCCAGTCAGGCGGAGACGCGGTGGCGGGTGGCAAAGCGAGCGCCTCCGGCTCTTGCGCATGGCCGCACGGCCATTGCTCTGCATCCTGGCGTGCGCCCGGCTGCTCGGGGGGCTCTTCCAGCAGCGCCGGCGTGAGTCGCGTTGCACGCACGGCCGCAGCCGCCCCCGCCAGAGTATCCCGTGCTGGCGGCTCGGCGGCGCCGTGGCGGAGCGCCCCGTTGGTGGCTCCACGTGCGCGCCTCCAGCCAGCCAGCGCCGCCACGTACGTGGCAGCAGTTCCGGGCGGGTTGCGCTAGGTGCGACTCAGAAGGCAGACGTCAGCTCGCGGCGGCGTCGTCCTTCTCAGCCCGCCGCCGCCGCCACTCGAGCGGCTCCTGACGGACGCCCTTGGCGCGGGGCGTGGCGTGGCGCAGCGAGTGGCTCGCGCCTCGTCCGCCGCCGCCGCCGCCGCCGCCGTCGCCGCGTCGCGAGTCGTCATGGGCAGCAGAAAATTTAGCGGTCGTTGCGTTGGTACCGGGCCGATTCGCGCGCTCTCATTGGCCCATTTGCTGTCGTCTTGTCCGATTCGCGCGCTCTCATTGGTCCATTTGGTGTCGTCTCGTCCGACTCGCTCGTTCCTGAAGCGGTTTCGCCCCCTCGGGTCTTCTCGGGCGGATCCGCGCACGGAGCGGCAGAAGCGGATCGCAGCACGAAGCGGCAGGGGGGACCAAGCAAGAGGACGGACGCACGGACGCACGCAGCAGAGCCCAGCAGCCATGAGCGGGCAACAGGAGCAAGGCGCGGGCGGCGCCGCCGACAGCACGTGGATGGAGGAGCAGGCGGCCGAGTACGCGGACCTGGTGGGCAGCTTCGTGGAGTCGGTGGTGGACGAGGACACGGACGAGATCATCGAGTACCAGCTCATCTGGGAAGGCGGCGACCTGGGCGTGGCGCTCACGACGCTCGAGGGCCAAGACGGCGGCGTGGCCGTGAGCCGCGTGACGGGCAAGGGCTTCCCCTTCGGCATTAAGAACGTGGGGCCGGGCGACCTGCTGCTCTCCATCAACATGCGCGACACGACCGTCATGGTGCTGGACGACGTCGTGGGCTTCCTACAGGTCTGCGACTTGCCGGCTACGCTGCGCTTCAAGAAGCTCTCGCCCGTCACGGACAACGCGCCCGTGTCCGTGCCGCGGAAGAGCACGTACGTCATCACGAGCGCCAACCCCACGGGCCCCACCAGTCCGCAGGGCTCCGCGCCGCCTCTCGGCTACCCGCGTGGCTCGCAGCGGGGCTCCACCAAGTACGCGCCTCCGCCAGCGCCTGTGCCGGGTCCTCCACCGCCGTCGCACCCGGGGCGGTCCTCCATGCCGGCGCACAAGACGCCGTCCGACTTCCCCGCGCCGCCGCCGCCGCCCGAGCGTCAGAGCGCCAAAGTGCCGGCGTCCAAGCCCAAAGTGCCGCACGCTCCGGCCACCACGCCGGCCATGCAGCACCACGCCACGCCTGCAGTGCAGGAGGAGGCTGCGGCGCCCAAGCCCAAGCCCAAGACGCCACAGAAGGCCCCGACGCCGACGCCAGCAGCAGTGGAGGAACCCGTGGCGGGAGCAGCCCCAGCAGTCCTGGAGAAGAAACAGTCGGCCCACAAGATGAAGAAGACGGCGTCCAAGCCCCGCGAGGAGGACGAGATGGCCCTGCGCACGACGGACGGCGTGGCGCCAGAGAACAAGCTGCGCGAACTGGACGGCCTGGTGCTCACGTCGGGCGTCAACGACTTGGGCTTCGAGGAGTCCGAGTCGGACTCGGACTCGGAGACGGAGCCGGGCTTCCAGAGCTTCACGGGCGGCACGGCGCGCAAGGTGGCGTCCTGGCCGAGCGACGAGGACGAGGAGGAGAGCAAGCGCTCGCACGAGTCGGCGGCGCCCAGCTCCACGGGCTCGCAGGAGCCTCGCTCGGGCCGCAAGGAGAGCGTGGCCATGCTCGGCCACTTTTCCATCGAGACGGACGGGGACGCCGTGCCCATTCTACCCGAGCGCGGCGACGCGCAGGGCATTGCGTCCGTGGACAACGTGACCAGCTTCTGTCCGGACGACCACGAGGCGTCGCCCGGCGGCGGCGGCGCCGGCCGCGTGCGGCCATCCGACATGAGTGTGGCCACCAAGGACTCGCTCGTCTCGTCGGCCAACACGGACGCCCCGCGCGAGTCTGTGCGCGTGACGATGGACAGCACGGCGCCGCTCATGAAGAGCCACCCCATCGGCACGTTGCACGAGCTCTGTGCGCGCGGGAACCTGCGCGGCGTCGTGCAGCACTTGCGCGTGGAAGGCGCCGACGGGCTGCTGAACCGCGAGCCCAACCACGGCCAGACGGGGCTGCATCTGGCCGTCAAGAGCGGCAACGTGCAGCTCGTCAAGGTGCTGCTGGAGCAGTACAAGCCGCTGGAGGAGCTCGTGAACGTGGAGGACGACAAGGGCAACACGGCGCTGCACTTTGCGGCCACCAAGAAGCCGGCCATGGTGCACTTGCTGCTGGAGAACGGTGCGAGCGCCAACGTGAAGAACAGCCGCAAGTTCACGCCGCTCATCATCTCAGTCATCACGTCCAAGACGGACGACGTGATCATCCCGCGCATGCTGCTCAAGTTTGGCGCCAACCCGAACGACATGCACGACAGCCAGACGGTCATCCACACGGCCATCGCCAACAGACTGCTGCAGATCGCCGGCGCGCTCGTCAAGGCCGGCGCCAAGCTGGACGTGGAGGACGCCGAGGGCCGCAGCGTGTTCGAGAAGCTGAACCGCAAGTCGCTGCGCGTGCTCATCTCGCACATCTACTTCCCGCCCACGTACATTACGGAGAAGGAGCGCGCGGACTGCATGCTCTGCAGCAAGAAGCTCAAGTTTGGCCACCGCAAGTACAACTGCACGCACTGCGGCCGGCTCTGCTGCGGAGACTGCTGCGCGCTGCACGTCGAGATGTACAAGTTCCCCATGGGCTTCCCGGGCCGCACGCGGCGCGGCGCCGCCTGCCGCGACCCCAAGCGCGTCTGCAAGACGTGCTTCAACGTGTTCAAGGAGCGCAACGAGGACCCGGCCAAGAGCTCCGCGGGTGGCTTCGTCAACCGCGTCATCAACATCGAGTGGGACGAAGTGAACCCGGACAAGCTGCAGGCCGTGCAGAGCGCCAGTCGCCGCGGAGAGAAGGTCTAGGCGCAGCAGCTGTAGCACTAGCAGCAGCAGCAACAGCAGCAGCAGCAGGAGCGAACGACAGCTCGCGCAGGCTGGAGCGACCCCGTGCCAGGATGATACAGACCCATTTGCAACTTCGTGTGGCGAGCAGATGGCCGCCGTCTGGGCCAGCGCCTCCCACCTGTGCCTCTTGCCAGCCCCACGCGCGACGGTGCTGCGTGCTGCGGCCGCAGAGAGCCCCGCCGTGGCCGTCGCGGCCGTCGTGGGGGCTCCGTCGCATCCTTTGTCTGCATCTCGTGCAAAGTTGAGGGCCACAGTTGGTGCGGCCGAATGTTACACGTGGGCGCGGGGTAGGTCTGCTACCGCATTTTGGCCAATGAACCCACGCAAAAACACCCATGACTATCGTCTGATTGGCCAAAATGCAGGAGATGCGGCTGGGTCAAGTCGGAGCAGCCGACGCGACGATGAACGGCCGCCAACGTGACGCCGGCCTGAAGCCTCGAGCAGCTCCCGACGCCGACGAATGCTGCTACGCCCACGCTGCCTTGCTGGCCCGGGGCCGCCGCCGCTGCGTCCGTCGTCCCGCCAGCACCGCCTCGAGGCCGCGCAGCTTCCGGTCTCCGCCGTGGCACAGGATTCTCGCGACAAGACTGGCTTTCCGCGGGACTCGTCTGCTCAGCACGAACGAAAGTCGAACTCGACGCTCCGGCGACATTTGCCTGGCCGGTGCTGGCTGGCTCCACACCGAGGCCAGCGCGCAGCAGACGCGATGAACGCCTGCATGGACAGCGTCCATGGAGGTTGCCACGGGGCCCGCATCTTCGTTGGAGCCTAGCATGTCACTCTGCGCGGCCGCGCATCTCTTCGCTGCGCAGGCTTTTAGCCAATAGTGACGCGGCCGGCGGCTTTTGGACCAATCCGCGCCGCGCAATGTCGCTGCCGGGCGGGGTCAACGCCATGTCGCGAGGCCCTCCCTTCTCTGACGCTCGTCGCAGACCGCCGCTGCGCACGCCACCTGCGCCCAGCGGCGCATACTACCAGCGCACTGCGCTGCAATATGCTGTCGCCGCGTGCTGCGGCACGGCATAGAGCGGGCCCAGGTGCTCGTGGCCTCGCGCTCTCGCTCGCATGGTGAGCTGGTCGCGGGCGGAGGAGACAGTTTGCGCGGTCCCTCTCCCGTCCTCCCATTGGCTGATTATCCCCTCTTTCACACCAATCACCGCGCGATCGCTTCCCTCCCACACCTGTGATTGGGGAAAAAGACGCCTAGCGCCGCCGGGCCTGTCTGCAACTGACCTCCTCCCCGCGTGCCTGGGCAGTCAGTTCTGGTTTTCGGGCGAAAGGAAGACGGGGAGAAGCGGAGCATAGCTCAGCGGTCTGCCTGTGGAGCGACGTAGCGACCTCTGTGTGTGTGTGGAGCCGCCTGCGTCCCTGCCCGCCCTGCTGCCTTCCGTCGCCGTCGACTCGGAACTCAACTCACTCCCGCGCGCGCCATCCAGTGCCCGCAGCGTGCGTCGCCGTTGGTCTCTCTACCTCTAGCGGCTCGTCTTGCTGTCTGCCGTGGTGCTCACATGCCACCGCTTTGTCTGTTGCGCTCGGGATTGCAGCTCGGTGTGTAAGCGTCGCCTCAGCTGTGAAGCTTCTTTTCCGCGCGAGTCACTCGTCCGTTGCATAGAAGCCGGGCTGCCCCTCGGTCTCCGACGCGCAAGTCGAGAAGCACAAGCAGAAAAGATGGCGCCCAACACGAACGGCAGCGTGAACGGCGACGTGTGCGTGGAGGAGACGTGCAGCAGTCTATCGCTGGAAAGCTACGACGTGGGTGCCGCCATGCTGGCCGCCACCACGCCCTCGGACAGCAAGCAGGCGGATGACGTGGTCATCTTTTTCGATTGGGGTGAGTGCGCCGCTCTGTCTTGCTCGTGGCTGCTGGCCCTGTCAATCCCCACTTTCGTCTCTCGCCACGGGTCCTTACCGCCTTCGCCTGCTTTACTGCCTGCGTGCCAAAGATGACACGTTGATGGCGTCGTCGGCCATCGCGAAGCTGGGGCTCTGCCCCAAGTACATGCACGAGGAGCCGGACATCCCCACGGACGTGCAGGCAGAGCTCAAAGAGCTGGAGGAGAGCGTGCTGCAGCTGCTGGAGGCGGCCATGTCGTACGGCCGCGTGGTGATCGTGACGGCGGCTGAGACGGGCTGGGTGGAGCTCTCGGCGTCGCTCTTCATGCCGCGGCTGGTGCCGCTGTTCAACACGCGCATCAAGGTGGTCTCGGCGCGGTCCACGTACGAGTACTTGTACCCGGACTGTCCGCGGCGATGGAAGGTGGAGGCGTTCAACAACGAGGTCTTCCCCGTTTGGGAAGCCTACGAGGACGAGGAGGCCAGCAGTATGCCGCGCCACGTCATCTCGCTGGGCGACGGCCCCACGGAGCGCGAGGCGCTCATCAATGTCAAGATGCAGGCTATGGACGCGTGTCACGGCAAGTCCATGAAGTTCATTGCGTACCCCAAGATCGGCGAGCTGCAGCTGGAGGTGGAGCTCATTCTGGCCAACATGGAGCACCTGTGTACGCACGAAGGCGATCTGGACCTGCAGATCACTTGGGACATGCTCAACGCGGGCGCGTGAGGCAGGGACGACGAGCGGACGAGACTGGCGCTGCCGGGGAACGAACTGCTCTGCTGCGGCCGGCCTACGGTGCGCATGTACAGTATGAATGCGGCGTTGGTGGGGGTGCTAAGGAAGCGGAACCTCAAAACACAGCACAAACAAGAGCCCGCCGAGTTCACTGGAAGCTTCAGCCGGTCGACGACTCCATTCTAGTGGGAGAGGAAGAGCCGCACTGGGCATGACGCAAGAGACTCTGCACTGCTGGTCCCATTGCCAGCCTCACCCGCCACCGCCGTCATGAGCTCCACCACTTTTGCCTTCTTCGTACTCCAGCCCACGACACCGAGAAACCCGAGAAATAATTTATAGATCTACTAAAGGCCCGAATATATGGATGTGACCATTGTAGTTCTGCTTGCGGTGTCCAGGCCCGCATGGCGACACCTCAGCCGTCCGTTGCGCTTGCACTGGCTGTGGAGACGGCCGGACTAGTCCGAGTAGAAGCCAAAGACGACGCAAGTGGCCCAGATGTGCTGCTACAAGACGCAGAGGCCACAGTCGCATTAGCCGCGCCAGAAGCCCACGCAGAGCGAGTAGGATTATGAGATGCGGTGGACGACGAAGGACGTACGCTGTTGAAGACGGCCGAGGCGTGGTTGTCGTGGTCGTTGTCCCAGAGGCAGCGCGAGGTGATGCGCACGTCCTGCAAACGCTGCTGGCCGATGAAGGTCTGCACCACCACCTTGTAGCGCGGGAAGCGGCACTCGGCGCTTATGCGTGTCTTGACGGCGTCGGCGATGCTGGTGCTCCACGTCTTGCAGTCCGCCTCGTCGAACTCCTTGCCGTCTAACTCCTTGGCCATGCACTCGCTCGTGATCTTGCACACCTGCTTGCGTCGGAAGCTGCGGTCGGACACGGCGGTCAGCTCACTCTCCCCCAACTCATGGCAAGCCGCCACAGCACTCACTAGCAAGAGGAGACGGAGGCCCTCACGGGCGTGGAAGGAGGTCGTACCGCTCGTCCTCCGTGGGCGCCATGATGTACGTGGGCATGACCACCTTGATCACCTGGTTGCCGCGTCCCGGCGTCATCTCCATGTCCGCCATGCTGCGCTCGTGGCTTCCGATCTCGCACTGCTTCTGCTGCTCTGGCGTCTGTTCCGGACTGCCAGGATCCACCAACTTCACCCAGAGCCGCGACTCTTCAAAGAGCGGTTCGTTGTCGGGAGCATGGGCAACCGTAGGAAGCATGGCGGTGAACGCAGTCGAGTGTCTCCACGTCTCCACTAGAGCGCGATCCACTGCCCGTGATAGCAACTTGCAACTGATGAGCAAGATGCAGCGGCTCGCGTGCTTGCCACGGCTGGAGAGGCGTTCTGTAGCACCGCGCAGGCAGCTCAGTATCATCTGTAGACAGGGAACAACACGGAAGACCAGGCGCCAAAAGCTCAGCGCGTCGGCGTCGGCGCCAAGGGCAGACGCCGACGCCACTGCGCTCAGCTGCAGGTTCGAGTTCAGTTTTGCATGTTCATTTTCCTGTTTCCGGCCCGCGTCTGCTTCCCCGCAGCTCCGCGTGAAGCTCTCCGCATGTAACGACGCACTGGTTGGCACGCCTTCCTACGCGCAGTGACCCATTTGCCGTGTGGGACCCCATGCAGCCCGACGGAGAGCAAACATCCTTCCTCTCCTGGCGCACGAGCCCAACAGCGACGGACAGCCGGACGAAGCGAGCGCACGAACCGGAACGCGACTGGACTGGTACTTAAATGCTGCTGCTGCTGCTGCTGACGCGGCCGAGTGGCGTGGCGACGCCTGCGACGGCGACAACGGCTTAGTTACCGGCCAGCGCCGAGAGCATGGCCTGGTGCGTGTCCACGCCGATCTGCGCGTCCAGCTTCTCCGGGGAGCCCTCCGCGGCCGAGGCGAGCGCGGCCTTGTACTTGGCGAGGCCGGCCTCCGCGGCGGCGCCGTCAATGTCCTCGAGCTTGACCAGCTCGACGCAGGCGATGTCCGTGACCGAGTTGGCGTGCGTGAGCGCGAAGCCGCCGGCCGTGAAGAAGCTCTGCACGTCCTTCTCGCGCTCGAGGTGCACCTTGATGACGCCCGGCTTGAGCTGCGAGATCACGGGCGTGTGGCCCGCCGTCACGCCGTACTCGCCGACAGCGCCCGGGATCTGCACGAGGTCCACCTCGGCGCCCTTGTAGAAGGCCTGGTAGGGCGTGGTGAGGTTGAGGGTCACCTTGGTGGCGGTCGCGGTCGCGGTCTCGGCGGCGGCGGCACGGCGCGCGCTCGTGTGCAGCGCGCGGGAGGCGAGGCGGGTCGTGGCGGACAGCATCTTAGCGACGGAGCGACGGAGAGCAAGCGGCTTGAGGCGTGGGGTGATCTCTTCTGCTAAAGAGCGGCGGACGGACGGCGGCGAGGCGGTCTGCGGGGGAAGGGGGGCCGCAGCTCCTATTGGCCGGTTGGCACGCGTGGGGGAGTATTTACGGAGCGTTTTTACGATCGGGGTAAAAAACTGGGGGCGCGGATTGGCCAACGCGGACTGTAAAATGCGAGCGGCAAGCCAATGAGCGCGGCTGCTGCTAGGGAGGGGTCGGCTATATCAGTGGATTGTTCCGGTTCGCCAGTGAGATGGAGGACGTGGGCGATGCGACGTGAGGCGTGAAACACCGCCGATTGGTGGAAATGCTGGCGACACCAGTGCATTCCGGCAGGATTAGCGCGAAAGTCAAACGAGAATGGCCTTGGCATGCTGGCAGCAAGAGATGAAAGCCGCGGCACAGCCCGACGCAGGGAGGCGGGCACGGCAGCATGATCAACACAGAGCAGCTCGGCCGCATGCACGTCTTCTTGGCTCATGAGTTTGATTTTTCAGGCGATTAGGAGGGCTAGCTAACTAGATATTACAACTAAATACAAGACGCGCTTGTGTTGAGGGAGGACCATCCACTCGGAGAGAGAGAGGCCCGCCGGAGCAGGCGACGGCGCTGCACCCGAGTTCCGCGGCGCGGAGGGCCCGCGACTGCCCATCGCCAGTGCGCGGGCGCTTGAAGAGAGCCAACCCAGCCAGCCACCCAGGCTCGAGCAAGCTCACACGAGAAGAAGAAAAGAAAAAAGAGAAGGAGGCGAGCGGCGGAAGCCCGGCGTCATCTGGCCCAGCAACTGCACTGCCTGCCGCCTCCAGGCCCACGCGCAAGCACCTTCCAGTAGCGGCAGCAGTGGTCGCCGCCGTTCGCCAATCGCCACCTGTCGATCACCGCGAGACTGGCTTACTTCTTGCCCTTGTGGTGGGAGCCCTGCACCTGCGCGTTCTGGTTCTTGGCCGCACGCAGCGCCTCGGCCTTTGCCACCATGGCGTCCTTGTCGAACGAGTGCTTCGGGTGCTTGCTCACGTAGTGCTGCTCGAAGCTCTTAATGTCCGGGGACGCGCTCTGTCGGGTAGCGCAAGAAAGGGGAAAGAAGGCGCAAGTCAGCGCCAGATCTACCACGGAGACGACGCAGGCCTGCGCCCGCATATAGCCTCGTCACACGTGCACCGCGCTGCCCGGACGAGCGGAACGTACCATGCAGATGTCGCACGTGAAGCTGAGCTTGGCCACGAGGCGTGTGGAGGTGCCTTCCTTGCCTCCGCCCTTGTTCACCTGCTTCTGACGGTTCGCCAGGTCCGCCGCCGAGTGCTTTTTGAACTTGGCCTTGCCGCCCATGCTGTCTGCTGTCTGCTGTCGCTGCGTCTGTCTGTGACGCTCCTGCTTGAGCTGCTTTGAGCTGCTTGGCGTCTGCGCCGAGTCTTGAGTAATGCCGCTGCTCCTTCCCCACCTGCTACAGAGCGTGACAAGCCAAAAGGCCGGAAGAGGTAGAGACCATCAGCTCCCCCACCCAATAGCGGCGCAGCGTCTCATGGTATTGAACCGGTTCGGTCGTACTGCCCTAGCCGCAGGTGAACCGGTTAGGGAAGATGGTAGTGAGCCCTATCCCGGGCGTTCCCCAAGGATCCCATCCCGGTTCGGATACCGGTATTCGGTCGGAGTTTGCGTGACGCCCACGACGCGAACTATCTGAAACTTCAAATTGAGTTCTTTACCTCGTATTTGCGTCGATCGCATACTTGGGGATCATTCATCCTCACCCAAAGTGGAAACCCGTACGATCTCAGATCCTGCATCTGAGTTGGGGCCGATGCCATGAGGCTTTTTTCTCCTCGTACCCGCTTGAACACCTCGACGAAGTGCGTGAGGAGCGGCAAACCGGGGCTGCGCAATATACCGGTATCGCAACCGTGTTGAAGCTCCGTTTGCCGTCATGCGCTCACAAGCCGAAAGCCTCGCCAGTCGCCAAGAAGCCCCCGCAGCAGCAAGCAGCAAAGCAGCAGCACGCAACCCGCAGCCATGGTCAAGATTGTGCCCGGCAGTGACGGCACGCCGCTCAACGTGCTCGAGTACGAGGAGTACGCGCGCGAGTACCTGCCCAAGAACGCCTTCGACTACTACGCCTCGGGCGCCGACGACATGGTGTCCCTCAAGGAGAACCGCGAGGCCTTCAAGCGACTGGTGCTGCATCCGCGCGTGCTGCGCGACATGTCCCGCATGGACACCAGCACCACGGTGCTGGGCCACAAGATCAGCTCGCCCGTGTGCGTGGCGCCCTCGGCCATGCACCGCATGGCGCACCCGGACGGCGAGATCGCCAGCACCACGGCCACCGCCAAGGCCGACACGTGCTACATCCTCAGCACCATCTCCACCACCAGCCTCGAGGTATGTGCGTTTGCTAGACTGGCATGGTGTATGCTTCGATGAACTCTGACGTTGTGCGACGACTAATGCCGACGTGTGCTTCCAGGACGTGGCGGTGGCCAACGAGAAGGCCAACGCCAACGCGCTGCGCTGGTACCAGCTCTACGTGTTCAAGGACCGAAGTACGTCCCTTGTGCACTCTATCTGTCTTGCTGTGAGCCAGGGTCTAGGCCTGCGATGGCTGGTGTTATGTCTAGTAGAGTATATTAACCGCTGACGGTGCCAATCTCCGCCTGTACCACCCGCAGAGATCACGCACGACCTCGTGCGTCGCGCCGAGAAGGCCGGCTACAAGGCCATCGTGCTAACGGTGGACACGCCCATGCTGGGTCACCGCGAGGCGGACGTGCGCAACCGCTTCAGCCTGCCCAACCACCTGACCATGGCCAACTTTGCGCACGTGGGCGGTGAGCACGAGCACGGCGTGTCGAGCCTCCAGGACTCGGGTCTGGCGCACTACGTGAGCGAGCTCTTTGACCTGACGCTCAACTGGAAGGACGTAGAGTGGCTCAAGAGCATCACCAAGCTGCCCGTGGTGGTCAAGGGCGTGCTCAGCCCCGAGGACGCGAAGATCGCCGTGGACATGGGGTGCGAGGGCATCCTGGTGTCCAACCACGGCGCCCGCCAGCTGGACGGCGTGTCGGCTACCATCGATGCGCTCCCGGCCATTGTCCAGGCCGTGGATGGCCGCGCTGAGGTCTACATGGACGGCGGCGTGCGTCGTGGCACGGACGTGTTCAAGGCGCTGGCTCTTGGCGCTCGCGCGGTCTTCCTGGGTCGCCCCGTTCTGTTCGGACTCGCCCACAGCGTACGTCGTCCGCCTTGTGCTCACCGTCCCCATGTTTTCGCGTGTCGGCTCCTAGTCCATCTCCCCTAACGGTCGTCTCCCTTTGCTTGCGCTTGCGGAACAGGGCGAGGAGGGAGTCGCAAATGTGCTGCGCATCCTGAACGAGGAGCTGAAGCACGCCATGCTCTTCTCGGGCACGGCCTCGCTGGCCGACATCAAGTACGTGGGGGCTGTCGGTCTCTGTGTCGCGTGGTATCATCTGGTAGTTGCTGTGTGTCTTGTTGGATGTCGGAGCGGGTTTCAGCTGACCTTATTGCTTGCTCGTGGTGGCGCGTCCGCCGCCTTGCAGGCCTTCGTATGTCCGTCGCGGCCTCGTCCCGCTGCCGTCGTCGCTGTAAGAGAGGCGCGCGCCTCCTGCCGTGCTCGACACTTGCGCCAGCTACATGTAGCTTATCCTGCATAGTGCAGCCATCTCAAGTGGGTTGCCAAGCCCAGCTCTGGCCTCGTGCATTTGTTCCTGAAAGATAAAAATAAACGGAATAACCACCAATCAAACGTCGTTATCCAACTTGAAAACGCGATCCAATTCCGCCGCATCCGCCCCAAAAGCAAAGCAAAAAACAAAGGAAAGCACGGGCGACCGAGATGGAGGGCATGACGCTCAAGAACTGGGTGCTGGGGAAGAAGCTGGGCTCGGGCGCCTGCAGTGACGTGTACGCCGGTACGTCTCCTCGACCTGCGCTGTCTCCTGTGCGCTGCGGGTCGCTTTGGTGCTCGTAGGAGCGGCGCTTTCCCCGCGGGAATGCTCCGTTTTCGTCGCTCACGTGTCTGAAATCTGGCCAAACGATGCCATGCGCCGACGCAGTGGAGCCAGTGCGCGCGCTCGGAGACGATAAGTGCCACAGCTTTGTCATGAAGCTGTCCCCGCTGCCGCAGCTCCCGGCGTCCAAGCTCAAGAACAAGAAGCGCAAGAAGACCCCCGCGGAGCGCAACGCCGACGCGCTGTATGCCGAGCACTTGCTTTACAAGAATCATCTGCGGGAGCACCCAGGCATTCCCTACGTGCCCATGGGGGCCTACGGCGAAGACCAGGTGCGCGAAAGTATCCGTACTCCGTTGTTTTGCAGTGTGGGTCTGTAGCTGATGCTCTGCGACTTGCACAGGGCTACCGCTACCTCGTGATCGAGAGACTCGGACGCACGCTGGAGACGGTGCTAGAGCAGCAAGGACCGACTCCATCTAGTACTGCGGCGCGTCTGGGTTGTGAGATCGTGCGTTGCGCTTGGCTCTTGGGTTGGTTAGTGCGATTGAGTGCGGAGTATAAAGTACTGACGCGGGTTTGTCCTGCATTGTAATGCGAGGTGTGAATAGCTGGAGACGCTCAAGCACATGCACGTGAAGAACATCCTGTACGTGGACGTGAAGCCTGAGAATTTTATGCTGGATGTGGCCAAGGAGAACCGCGTCTACTGCGTGGACTTTGGCATCTCGGACCGCTACGTGACGGCCACGGGCCAGCACAAGGACTTCAAAGTGGGCACCGTGGTGGGCACGCCCACCTTCCTGAGCTTGAGCTGCCACGACGGCGCCAGTACGTCCTCCTTCTCTGTTGCTTTGACTGATGACTATACTAGTAGGCGCTAATAGCTCGTTGTGCGCAGCCTCCAGCCGCCGAGACGACATTGAGTCGCTGCTGTACGTCCTCATTTATCTCATGCGCGGAGATCTCCCGTGGCAAGAGGCTTCGAGCGACGCGGAAGGCGCCAAGATCAAGAAGGCGACGTCCGTCGAGCAGCTGTGCGCTTCGCTGCCGTCTGAGTGGGGTGCCATGCTGCAGAAGATCCGAGCGTGCGAGTTCGAGGAGCGGCCGGACTACGACTTTTTCTCGCAGCAGTTCTCGAAACTGGGCGGCGAGACGGGTTTAACAACGCCGTTCGTGTGGGGGACACGTAAAGGCGGCAAGGCGGTACGTTCAGCGATCTCTCTGCATCCTAGGCCAGCGAGTAATGAGGCTCCGGGTTGATAGCGATGCTGACTGAAGCTCTGCGTGTGCGCCGCGGCTTGCAATGGCAGACCACTACGACTCCAGCACCTGCTGCCACACGCAAGTCCTCGAGCGCTGCCCCCGCCCGCAAGCGCGTGAAAAGCGACGAGGAAGACAAGGCGACAGCAAACAAGGAGGTTCAGGCCAAGGACACTCGTGCTGCTGCCTCCAAGCCTTGTGCGGCTCAAAACGGGAAGAAGAAGGCCGCAGCTCCGCACGTGCGCAAGGCCAAGGCGCACAATAAAGAGGAGGAGGAGCCATCCAAGGAGGCCACAATCGTGGAAATCGCCCAGGAGGTCGAGCAGGACCCGCATCGGCGCCGTAAAGCGGCCCAGAGAGCTGTCGCGGGCGCGGCTGCCGCTGAGGCTGCCGCCAAGCGAGCCGCGGGCACCTCTGGCTCGGGACGACCGTACAATCTGCGCTCGTCGCAGATGGACTAGCGCCTGCCGCCGAGTCGCGCGGCCGCTGCAAGGCAGAGCTGCTGCATGCTTGACTCGCTTCCTCCGTCCAATTTTCTTGCTATTGCCGTGGTGGAGGCCAAGTCCTCTGTACCCACCGAGTGAAGCCATTTTGTCCTTCAGCCCCAAAAGAGGGAGTACAGGAGCCCAATCTACGGGCTGGGTTTTATTTTGGGCAGGTTGCCCTTGTGCGCCAGCGTGGCTTGTCAGTGCGGAAAGCAAAGGAAACGAAGCGCGGAAATGGCCACCGGATGTGACGAGGATGCGGGCCGCGCGGCCTACGAGCTGCTGCAGATACACGGCGATCAGCACGACCCTGGAGTGCAGAAAGAGCTTCTGCGTGCGCTAGAGGCTGCAGTGGCGGTGGATCCCCGCGAGCACCAGAGCGCGGAGGCCTTGCGGCGGCTGCACGTGGAGGAGTTCGGTGAGTTGCAGGCGGACTTTGCTGCGCTTTGATCCCCGCAGCTCGCTCGCAGGGTGCATATGGGACGGCGTGGTTGAATGAGCTGTGTGAAGTGCGCCTTCGCTGCAACGAGGCCCGAGAAGAGCCGACAAAGGTGTCGGATAGGAGGAATCGACTGCGCAGCAAGTGTCGAGACCGCTGGAAAGAAGATGCGGAAGGCGCGACGATCGAAGACGTGCGCGCGCGCTTCCCGAAGCTGTTCCAAAGAGTAAGCATGGTGTGGATCGTGTGGATTTCTCTGTGGAGTGTGGTTTCTATCGTATTTAATCCGATTTGGGCTCGCGGTGTCATCACTGCAACAGGTTGAGAAGCGCACTGAAGACGGTGATAAGCAGCCAGAGCGCATCGGGCAACCCACGAGTGGACACGTCAGCCCCGGACGCTCTCTGATGGGCGCTGGGCTTGACAAAACGCCGCCTATGACGCTGCAAGCTCCTGTCGCTGCGCCATCGCCCTCCACAATGGACATCCGGCAACCTGAGAGCAACGTGCGCCAACGTATCGAGATGGACACCAGTGCAGGGCCGCCTCATATCCCCACGTATCCCAGTTATCCGCCGGCTCCAGTCCAAGAGAAGCCGCAGCCAGGCTTGGCTGACCTCCTCCGGAAGAAACCGCCTCAGCCGTACGACGACATGGAAGTGAGTGACATGGAGGCCCGGCCCGACCCCAGCCGGCGTAACCCGTTCCAGACCGCTGGCCAGAGGCTACAGGTTCGTCCCTAGTTGCTAATTGCTAGATGGGTGACCAGTAGTGATTGATATGACGCACGCAGCTAATCAGGACGGTGTTTGTCCGTCGTTTCTTGATCTGAGAAGCATGATCGGTTGACTGGACGGGCGAGGAATACGGACAGCGACCAGGACCGCGGAAGACAGGGCCGTCGCCGAAACCCTCGTGGCAATGGACCTCCTACGGGGACGTACCACCCTGTGAACCAGAATGTCCTCCTTGGTGGTAGCGGGCGGCAGGATGACGACGATGACATCTACGGCGCTTCGGCTGTCGCGAAGAAGTTCGTGTCGCCGATGGGAGGCGGAGGTGACAAAAAGCAACAAAGGTGGGCGTGCAATCCTTGTATGCTGCGAATACAGTGGACCAGATATCTGACGCACGAAATGACGTTCTTGGTTGGCTTCATAGCAATCGGGCAGCCCCTCCTGATGACGACGAGAACATCGATCCACGACTGAAGAGCTGCGACCCCGAGCTTATTGAGAAAATCGAGATGGAAATCGTGGATAGCGGAGACCCGGTCGCCTTTGACGATATCGGTACGATCTTCCCCCGCCGTACGCTGTACATGCTGATACTAACAACCAGGCTGGGTTGTCGTGCATTTGCAGCTGGACTGCAGTTTGCTAAGAAATGCGTGAACGAACTGGTTATCTGGCCCATGGCTCGCCCGGACATTTTCACCGGGCTACGCACGCTTCCTAAAGGTATTGATGCGCTCGAGCATGGCCGTGGTGCTGGTGTCGCGCTTGTCACGACTGACTTATTTGCTCGCTCGTCAGGCCTCCTGCTGTTTGGACCTCCCGGAACTGGCAAGACGCTGATTGGAAAGGCTATCGCCAATCAGTCTGGCGCGACATTCTTCAACATCTCTGCGAGCTCTTTGACGAGCAAATGGGTGCGTTCGGCTACACAAGATGCATTGGGGTGTTTCTCGGGCTGCTAACTGGTATTTGATCGCCTCTGAACTATCCTAGATTGGCCAAGGAGAGAAACTCGTCCGAACGCTATTCGCCGTCGCTGCAGTGAAGCAGGTATCTCATTTCCGTGCTCGACCGGAAATCCGAGACTGGCATAACAAACCCCGTGTTTGCGTTTCGTATCGTCAGCCATCGGTGATTTTTATCGACGAAATCGACTCGCTGTTGACCCAACGAAGGTGAGGTTTGTCGCTGGTGCTCTCAGTCTGTGACGGACCACGATTTCTGACAGTGTCTCCTTCTGTTACAGTTCCGAGGAGAACGAAGCGAGTCGGCGAATGAAGACGGAGTTTCTGGTGCAGCTTGACGGCGCAGGCACCAAGGCAAAGGATGTGATCCTCGTTGTTGGTATGTTGCCTCCATAGGTCTTTCGCGGCTGACGTGAAGGCATGGCATGGCTAACCTGCGTTTCGTGGACCATGCAGGGGCGACGAACCGACCACAAGAACTGGACGAAGCAGCGCGACGACGCTTTATCAAGCGTCTGTACATCCCGCTCCCATCGCTTGATGCCCGGCTGGAGATGATCAACCGCCTGCTCAAGAACAACAAGCACGAGCTGTCCGACGAGAATAAGAGCTTCATCGCAGACTCGACGAAAGGTTGGATGCTTGGCTGGTGGCGCCGATCCCTGACACGTCTGTGCTGACTTTCGGCGTGCTGTTGATCCCTTTCTCGGTGGCAGGATACTCGGGTGCTGACGTGCGGGCGTTGTGCACAGAAGCTGCCATGGGCCCGATCCGAAGCTGCACGGACATTCGTACGATGGACGCCGATTCGGTTCGGGCCATCAATCTGGACGACTTCAAAGACGCATTGCGGGGGGTGCGTGGGGTTTCTTGGTGCGGCTGGGGGCAGATAGAGCAGGAGGGTCGTCTAATCGTGCATTCTCTCCGTTGCAGGTGCGCACGAGCGTCGCGACGAAGGACCTTGCCTTTTACAAGGAGTGGAACGACGAGTTCGGGAGCTTTGCCTTTCAAAGCCACGAGGGCTAAGAAGAGAGGGAGACACGGGGCTGGCTAAGTGACTGTTTACATTTTAGGGTTCTCGAAGACTCGGATGAGCCTGGAGGGGTTGGAAGAGAGGTCCGGTCCTGCTTGCTCGGTCGTGTGCTCACTTGGCGATTCTGCGTAGATACAAAGTGGGGAAAACAAAGCTAGATGAAGAGCACACGCGCGCGAGGACATACTGGCGGTGGTGGGGGTAAATAAAGGAGCGGCCGCCGTCGGGAGGAGGATATAGACCACGGAGCTGCGCGGCGTTGCAGTCCCAGGGCGGGCGCTCAGAACTCGCGGTCGTCGAACGGCATGTTGAGCCTTCTCCGCTTGGCCATGGGCTCCATCGAGGACCCGACGGTGCGGGTCGACGCGCGCAGGATGGTGAGCGCGATGGAGGGGCAACCCTCAATCTCGTCGCGGAAGTTCTCGTCATCGATGATCTCGTGGGTGTGCTGCATGAAGAAGACGAGGCAGAACTCCTTGAGGTAGGCGGCATTGAACTTCTCGGCGGCGCACAGGAAGCGGCCAATGTTGCTCACGGACAGCACGTCTTGTGCCGCGACCTCGCACAGGTGCTTGAGCGGCAGCAGCAGATACTGCTCCGACAGCGTCAGCAGGTCGATGAGTTGCTGTACGCGGAACAAGACAAGCGCGAAGACACACGACGCCGTCAGCCCAGTTCGACAGGTCGAGAGCCCCCAGCCCGCAGTCCAGTCACTAGGCAAGACCACGCACGTTCGAGTTGAGCTTGGAGATGTCCGATACGCGGTTCGTGTAAATGAACTCGAGCATCTTGGACACCATCTCGGGCGAGTGGTCTTCGATCTGCACGAGGCCGGCCTCGCTCTCACGCATGGCGCCGGGGCGGAACATGGCGTAGAAGATCTCGCAGCGCGTCGTGAGGATCAGACGGTGCGCGCGCAGGATCTCCTTCTCCGACCCCACTTCGAAGGTGATGTCGCTCCCCTCGCCACTCTGCACGGGACGACGACCCAACAAGACGGCAACGTCAGACGGCGCAAAGACGAGCACACAGAGCTGCCACGCCAACGTCGTACCAGGAAGAGCTGCCGCATGGTTCCGAAGTACACCTCATCGCTGTGGCTGGGCAGCGAGATGGTGCTGGGGCTAGCGCGACGACGCACCAGAATGATGTCGTTCTGAGAAGCAGCGGCGATCAACACACACAGACAAGCGCACGCATCTGGGTCAGACGTTCAGCGGTCCACAGGCTCGTGCAGGCAGGCGGCCGGCATGTGGAGGTGACGGGACATTCCTACCTTTTGCAGATGCACCGATTCGGGCGAGTCTTCTGGGTCCAGACGGTTCTGGCGAAAGGACGCAGTTTAGTGAAGGGGGGCTTTGATGTGAGGCGACGCGCCTACCGAGGGACGTGTGTGTCTTTGTGTGTGCGTGTGTGGTAAGGACGGCAGGCGTACCGTGAAGAAGAAGTCGAGCGACTCGCGAGGCAAACCGTGGTGCTTGCTGTAGTGGCGGAAGAGCGACGAGAAGCGCTGCGTCTTCTGCATCAGACACGAGTACATGTTGTTGGCGGCCACGCGCACGATCGAGCGCTCCTTGCCCGTGAGCACTAGGTCTTCGGCTGCCTGCCCACGCAGATACGCACACAAGAGGCAGCGCACCGACACAGACAAGACTCTCAGTCGCCAGATCCACGCACATCCACCACCAAGGGGGAGGGAGGGAAGTGCCCACAGCGGGCGGGCTTTCTCGCGGCTTACCTTGACGGTGAACTCGACATTCTCAGGGCGCACGCCGCGGCTGTTCATGGCGGAGGGGGGAGCGGCCCACGTCTGTGGGGGAGGGCGACGGGGCACACGCAGCGACCGTCTCGATCGGGTCGGCCTGGCGAATGAGTGAGCTGCGGAGCGGAAGCTCGCGTCCGTGGAGTCCCCTCGCCTGCTTTAGAAAGGTGGCGTTTTCGCTGCCTCGCTCGAAGCTTGTTTTCAGCCAATCCCCATGCGTGTTTCCCGGAGGCGGAACCTTGCATATTGCCTAAACCTTTTCTTTATCATTCTAGTGCATTGGCACATTGTACCAGTACAAAGTGTACAGCTTGTGCGTTACACGTAACCATAGTGAAAGCGAGCGACCAATTAGTGTTTCGCGTTAGTGAAGGAGCGTCAGTGCCCAGACTTCCAAGCATATGTCGCGGCCATTCCAAGCATGAGCTGGCCTTCGTGGATGTCAGTGGAGCTTCGCACCCTCCGCACGAGTGGCAATCGGACGAAGAGATGGTGCTAGTCTCGGTCTGGAAGAGAGCCCACCGCAAGACCCCGCTAATTCCAGCCCTGTATGCCGAGTATCTGCTGCTGGAGAAGGAGCGCGTCCCAGGACTGCTACCACGACCTAAGCAAGCCGTGGAGCGCAAGGTGCGGAAACTCAAGCGGAACTGTACATTTGTGGCGCGGTGTCTTGGTTGGTTCCAGCTGCGAGAAGCGGAGCGCGAAGACAAGCTGCAG
>JAADYJ010000510.1:0-19869 GCA_023338205.1 Halophytophthora polymorphica
GAAGGGCTTCGCGGCCGTGTTCTCTTTCTGCGTGGGTATCGTGGGCGCTGTGCTGGGCATGAGCCAGACGTGGTACGTGGGTCCGATCGCGCTGCTGTGCGGTGAGGCGCCGTACGGCGGCGACATTGGCGTCGAGCTCGCTTGGGTGTTTTCGATCGTTTCGTACCTCGTGTTAAGGACTGTCGAGCTGCACTACTTCAACAAGTAGGGGTCGCCAGACAACGGCGGCTACAAATGTGCGTCGAAGGATCGGAATGCAATTGGAGACGTCGAGAATGGGTAATCCAATTCCATCGAGATATTTTTTGATATACGATGCTGGACATGTGAGTTCTGTGTAGCGATCTTGGTCTTCAGCAATGTGCAAAACAAAATCTTTTGGCAAGCTTCTGTCTGCGGGAGGTTTGGGAGGTCAAGACAGCTTCGGAGCCCGCACGTTGGTCTTGCTTGACGCTTACCGAAGTGTGCGACTTGACAATGCGTGCGGTATGTCCGCAGCAATCGCCAGTTAATGGTACGTGCGCGTGTGCATAGTCCGAGGGATCATGCATGCATTGGTGTGTGTGCGGTTCAGTCGCGCCACAGCCGAGCATTTTGAACCTTCTGTTCTCTCAAGAAGTTCGAAGCCCTCAAAGCAGTTCTTCACAAGGGAACCCACACGAAAGCCAAACCGCGTCAATTTGACTAACGACCTCACACCTTCCTATCTCGCACACTTTCACCAGCCTAGAGACTTCTGCATGGTTCTCAAGATGTACGCAATCTCTGGCGCAGCAGGGCGCGAGCGAGGGTCTTGGCCAAGACAGCGGTCGGCAAGAGAGCGCAGCGCCAGCGGACAGCCATTGCCGAAACTCGGGTGGATCGACCCTGAAGCAACCTTCTGGAGAATAGCCGAGTCGGTCAGCTTTTCGCCGTGCGACCCTCGCACATCTTCGTACGGAAGCTCGTGTGAGTCGAGCTCGGACAACAAAACACCGAAACTGAAGACGTCAGATGCTTGGTCGAAGCCTTGTTCCCCAGCGAGGACCTCCGGGGATTGCCATCGGCCCGAGCTTGTCCGGGGCGAACTCTGGCCGTCTTGCGTGGAATTGGTGTCTCCCTCGGCTGTCACCTTTGCGCCGCCGATCTTGCTCAGCTTCGCCTGCATGCTGGCGTTCAGCAGTACATTGCTTGTCTTGAGGCCTCTGTGGAACACAGGCGGCGCAAACGAGTGCAAGTATACCAACGCCTCGGCTACGTCCACGGCGATCTGCATCTTCTCCGGATTCCACTTGCGCGACGTGCTGTTCGCCACAAGGTAGCCCCGCACAGTCCCGTTGTTCATGTACTCGAAGAGCGCTTGGATGTCCGTTTTCGGCGTCCACGCGACTCCGACGAGCTGGACGATGTTCGGGTGGTCAAACGGCGCCGTCAGCTTGATGGCGTTGACGAAGGCTTTCCGCTCGCTAAGGGGTGTGGAGCCTTTCCGTAGACGTCTTGAGACCAGGAGCTGCGACTTGCGGTACTTGACGAGGTACATGACCGTGTGCTCCCCCTCGCCGATTTTCTTGATTGTTTTGATGTCTGACGGCTTGAGCAGAAGTGGGAGGAGCTGAGGGTCGTCCAGTTCAGCCACGAATTGGCCTAAAACCTGTCGACGTCGCCACCACACGAAGGCGGCAACTAGCACGGCTACCGCGACAACGCCGACAACGGCCCCGACAATTGCGGCCGTGTTGCTGCTGCTGTTGCTGGTCTCCACTATCTCGGACGCTGATGACGTCGACGCTACCAGACACACCTCAACGGTGTTTTGTAGCAGCTGCGTGTTGTTCGACTGGCACGCCTCATCGCTGTTGAAGTCGGCTTCACTCACGTCCAGGGTGTCAAGGGCTTGCAGGAACTCGAGCTGCGCTTCTGTGAATTGCTTGGACAAGAGAGCGGACCCGTCACCTGATAAGTACCTGGTAGTACATTCATAAGCAAGCACGCCTATTGTCAGATCTCGAGAAATGCAAGACCCGTACACCTGACCGGTGGATGCAAAACCAAAACTTACAGGTACTTCAGACTGGAGTGGTTGTACACGCTCGTTGGGATCGCTGTCAGGCTGTTGTTGGAAAGGTCCCTGTGATGCAGTTTAACGGTAATGAAAGCGTGCAGTCAAAGCCATAAACTAATGGTTAGCACGTGCAATGGTGAGGATGAAAGGTGGGAGAGTTGTGGTGTGCATGGACGTACAGAGTCACCAGGTTCGGGAACACTGCGTCGAAGCTGGTGATGCTGTTGTCGGTCAGGTTCCTGCAGCATGTCATAACAACGAATGGGACACACCAACGTGAGTATATGGGTTGCCATGTAGCATTAAACGAGCGACGCGATGCAGCACTTACAACACGGTCAGTGCGCTCGTTGCGCTCGAGGACGTCACTTCCGTGATGCTGTTCGAGGCCAGATTCCTGGAGCTCAACAGCGACAAGACATGCAACACGTTAGTGTCGTCTGCAGTGGGCTCAAAGTAAGCACGCAGCTACGTACAGGGTTTGCAGCGAATCCATCACGTCAACGGCGTCGAGGGTCGATATGTAGTTGGCCTCCAGCGAGCTGCAAGTCCCAAAGCACGACAGCACCAAAAGACCAAATGCAGTCTAACGGTTAGCGACCATGATTTCGCACCTCGGACCGATATAACCTCGAAGCAGAGCCCTTACAGCTCTTCCAACAGCGAAAGCTCGACGAGTTGCGTCGGGAAGTCGTAGATGAGGTCGTTGGTGAGGTCCATGTGGGTGACGCCCGGGGGAAACATGGTGGAGAAATTGGCGTTGGCGTCCGTCAGCTGGATGTTGAGAATCGAGACGTTGGTGACCTGCGTCTGGTTGGCGATGAAGGCCGGGTCGAATGTGACCAGTGCGACGTGGCTCTTGACGAAGGCTCGGAAGGTGCTGCCGCCTGCTATGGCACTGCCGAGAGCGTGCGCATCAGCAAAGGTACGTTAGAACCCGCAACTCAACACAACGTGGCAGGATCCAGCAGGTTTGCGTACACTTCTGTGGCGAGAGGGTCCAGATCCAGTGCGGAGACGTTGTACATGTAGCAGTTCATGATCGAGGGGTAGTCCGCGGCGTCGTTCGGCAGCGCCGTGATCTCTGATGCCACCGCGGCGTCTTCCAATTTGATCGCAGTCTCTTCGTCGCTGACGTACTGCGTCGGCACGAGCAGCGTGAAGGCCGAGCCCGTGTGGTTGTAGCATTCGTAGTGGCCACTGAGGACAAGGACGCAGAACTGTCCGTCGTCACAGCCTTCGGAGCAGTCCGTTTTCAGCTCGCCTCCTCCCCACCACACGCACTTGGGAGCTTCGGCAGACATTGCGCCTGGCAAGACGAGCGCTGCCACCACGGCGAGCACGGCGAGCGGCCGCCAAATCGCAGCACGGCCCATGCTTGGAGGCTGGCTTCTCCGCAGGTCACAGGCGCAGGGAGTTCGTGGCTATTCGGCGAATGACGTGCTGGGCTCTGCGTGTTGACAAGGCACTGGTCATACTACTCACCATCCGTGACAGAGCGCGTTCAGCAATTGCAGCTGCGGGCACCCCTGCTGGCCTTTACTGGGAGCCACGGATCCACTGGCCGCCGACCCACCCGAGCGTTCAGCAATGCAGCTGCGGGCACCCCTGCTGGACTTTACCGGTGTCGTGACTCACGACTCGTATCACCGTTTGCCCCGGAACAGCGGGGGCCACACGGCAACTGTCGCACCCTGGAAGTCGGAGAAGCGTCGGCGATTCGTGCGCAGTGGGCCGCTGCAGGTGTTGCCGAACGACAGCAAGAAGCGCAGCGCCCCAGGCTGCCAGGGCTATTGCCAGGAGAGGGAAGCTCGGCGACCGCCGCCGTGCTTCTCCGCTTGGAGATCTCACATCTGATTTCCTGACTTTGGCTGTCCGTTGAACTCTGTACCCTTTCTCGCGTTGTTCGTTCGCAGGTGGGAAGCTCGCAAAAACAAAATTAACCAATCAAGCCAATAAATAGTAGGGGCACCCCGGAACTTTGTACCCCTTTGGCAAAGTGCAACGGGGGCAGGCCGGGGGTTTGTACCGACGCGCAAGGTCACGGCGTCAGCACAGTCCACCAACTGTGCGAGCGAACAGCGGCTGGCGATGGCGAGCGCTGACGCCTCACTTTGCCAGTTCCATTCGCATCGACAACAGCAGTCGGACTCGTGGACACTGCCATGCTCCGCCGCGCCTCCGCTGCAGCGCTGGCGCTGAGCTCGATTGCGGCGCCCGCATCCATGCAGACTGGCCTGGGAGTGACGGCACAGAGCACCGCAGACACCTGCGAAAGCACGCTCGGGATGCTCACGACGGAATGCGGCGGCCTCTGCGGGGACTACATGGCTTGCGTCACGCATGACAGTTCAGAAGCGTGCTCCTCGTGCATCGCGGACGATAGCGGCGATTGTACCGTCGAGTGTGTCGAAACCTCCTCGTACTTCGTCTTCGTGGCCTCCTTCGACTCCTCGTACCAGAGCGACCAAGAGGTCGCCGACCGCGCCACCGACAGCGACTACGACGCGAAAGTGGAGGCGGTCAACGACGCAAACTCGAAGTACGCTGTGTCGAACGACATTGTCACCGCGGTGGGCACGCTGGAGCTGGATCCAGATACCTACAGAGTGTACGTTTGATTTCACTCTTTGTGGAGCTCTGGGGTTTGAGGCGTCCCCTTTGACGCGGTGCGAACAGACTTGCTCACCTCTTCGTGTGCTTTGCAGAACAATTTCGGGAGGAAACGCCGACGCGAGTACCAGCGCTAGCGACAGGTACGTGAAAGGAAAGGTGGCGCACCTCGACTTCGACTCGGATTTGATCTCGAACCTGAGCGGCACCAAGCAGGTTTACATGACGAATCTGGACCTCACGGACGTCTCCGAGAGCCTCTCGGCGATGATCCCCTCAAACATCACGCATTTAGTGCTGTACAACGACCTCCTGACCGAGTTCCCGTCCCAGTTCGCTGCGTCTCCTATCAGATACATGTACGTTGGGCGTTGCCGTTGCTTTTCTAGAAGTGCAATGCTTCGGGATGTTGTCCTGACCCTTTCCTGGTGTATTTATGTATATAGGGAACTTCAGGGAAACTACATGACGGCAGTCGAGGCCATTGATGGGTTTGATGAGCTCACAGACCTGTAAGTGCAGTTCATTTGCGCGGCAACATCTTGGCACGGCTGCTAATGCATTGCATATTGATGTCTTCCTCCACCCAGGTATGTGGAGGACAACAACCTCGAAAGCTTTGAAGCTGTGTTCTCAGCCTTAGAGCGCCTGTCGATGACCTCCAACAGTTTTACAGCCATGCCAGCGTCGCTGAGCCAGCTTGAGAGTCTCACCTATCTGTAAGTTCCGAGGACCAGAGCTCATTTTTGCCTTTGACATCTTGCCCAGAATACTGACAATGCTTCTTTCGCTATGGCAGGCTTCTCGATGAAAATGCCGTCACGCGCGTCGAGTCGACAGATTCATCCGAGAGCCTCACCCACCTGTACGTTCTTGCGTTGTTCTTTGAGACTGCATCATAACCCGGTTCCTCTTCGCATCGCTAATCATTCGAGGCTTGTTTTATAATGTCTAGGTACCTTCCCAACAACAGCGTCGAAGTGTTTGAAGCATACTATCCTTCGTTGAAGTACCTGTGAGTTGCCATCGAAATGAGCCTCCCAAAGCTGGGTGGAGACCGAGGAACTAACCAAAATGCGTGCTGTCACGTACTGCTGGCATCTTCCAGATATTTGAGTGGCAACAACCTCGACGCGATTCCTGCGGTGATCTACAACCACACAAAGCTCGAGTCCCTGTACGTCATGGAGCCCGTGCTCCTTGTCGTCGCTGTAGTTTCCAAGTCTGACTTGACTAAATACCATGCTATGATTCTGTATGGATAGGTACATCGACAACAACGCATCGCCTTTGTCGGCCAATTTCACGAAGGAGCAAATTGCCTTTCTGGAGCAGTTGGTACTTTTATCCATCTCTGGCACCAACTTTACCAGCGTAGAAGGGTGCGAATCCATCCACAAGTTGGCGAACACGACGGACGTGTGCATCATCACAACGGAGACTGTGGAGGATACGGGGCCCATGACATCAGCACCAAGCACTGGCAGCAACTCGGACACATCCAACACCTCAAATGTGACGAAGTCTGTCAGCCACACCGCGGCGATTGCAGGAGGTGTAGGCGGTGGAGTGTCTGTCGTGCTACTGGTGGTGGGAATCGCGTGGTGGTATCGTCGGCAACATCCGAGCCACAAGGTACAGGGCGGCTCAGGGTACATTTCAGTGTGGCATGACCCAGAGATGCTGGCCATCCAGTTGAAGAGCGACGACATCCAGGACGTGAGGAAGATCGGTGGGGGTGCCTATGGAGACGTCTGGCTCGTCAAATACAAGGGCTCTCGGATGCTGGCGTCGAAGCGTCTGAGGAAGGACGAGGTGACACGAGAGCACACACAAGGTTTGGTGGACGAGATCAAGTTGGTGTCTCGATTCGAGCACCCGAACATCGTCAAACTCGTGGGCGCGGCATGGACGGTCGAATCGGATCTGCAGGCGCTGTTCGAGTTCATGTCGAATGGCGATCTGCGCGACTATCTCTTGAAAGCGAGCACGCCGCGGGGTTGGAATACCGAGAAGTTGCAGATTGCGATCGGTGTGGCTTCTGGACTGGGGTATGTGCACTCGTTCACTCCGCCAGTGGTGCACCGCGACCTCAAGTCGCGCAACGTGCTCTTATCAAACGAGATGCAGGCCCAGCTGACCGATTTCGGGGTGTCACGGTTCGAGTCGAAGAACGCTACGATGACGCAAGGCGTGGGCACGAGCAGGTGGCTGGCGCCGGAGGTCATCACCGGCAACAGCGACTACAACCAAGCCGCTGACGTGTTCAGCTTCGGAGTGGTGCTCTCGGAGATGGACACGCACGAGCTGCCGTACGATGACGTTCGAGGCGCGAACGGCAACAAGTTGGCGGACGTGGCGATCATGCAGATGGTAGTGACGGGAGCCATCCGCCCTCGCTTCGGGACCAACTGTCCGTCTGGGGTGCGGCTGCTGGCGGATCGGTGTCTGGCAACGGACCCTGCGGATCGGCCGACAGCGTCAGAGGCGGCTGCCATGCTGGAAGCTGCTCGTACGTCTGTCAATTGAAAGGGACGACGGGGTACTAGAGTGCAGGAGGTGGATACACCTCAGCGCGTTCCTGCTTAAACTGCTGTAATAGCAAAATTTGATCCTTGTCCGATGACATTCTGGTCAGTTTCTGGCGAAAACCGTGGTCCAAGCTCGTAGTCACTGCTCTGACAACCATGTAACAAGTCTGGAGACCTGCCATCCGTGTGGCGCCTCCCACAACCGGCAACTCCCAAGCAAAGCAGTTGACATGGCATCAAGTCGTTCCAACTTACTCGTGAGTTGGCAGCTGGCTCACCCGAGTGTTGGCACGTTCGTAGCGCCTTGATCTCTCGATTCGACACCGATAACATTGGGACTGCCTCATTCGGATCCGTTTGCGCTCGGTACTCGTTGTCTAATGTCCATTCAGAAGCCGATTCGCCGCTGCCTCCACGTTGTTGCTTGTAGTCTGCAGAGCCTGCAGCGCTTGCTCGCGATCGAAACCAAGGGCCTGTTCCCAAATGCAATCCAAAATCAGCTTTAGCTCTAGAATCACTACCACTTGATCACCCTAGAAACTCCCAACGTACCATCAGTTGCTCCACGGCGTCTTCAGATGGCGGCGCGGCCGCGAGGTGGGGTGGCATCATGCCTCCCGCCACCGCAGCAGCAGGGGCAGGGGCAGGGACAGGGGCAGGACCGCCCATCATGCCACCTGCACCAGGCAAGAGCTGGTCTCGGAAGCCCTGGCCGTTGGCTGCTGCCGCCAGTGGATGGCCGGGTCGGTTGCGGCGAAGTCGCCGTTGGGCCTCTAATGCGCGTCGCTGGCGCTGAAGAGCCACCGCGCTCGCTGGAACAACTTCGAACAGCGGGTGCAACACACCAAAGAGCGAGCACACGAAGGACGGAAGCCGTAGACGCGACAGAGGCGTCGAACTGAAGAGCAGACCCAGCAACGACCCGCCCAGGAAGGGCACCAGCGCGTTGACGTCGCGCACAAGCATCTGCAAAAGCGCACGTGAAGACACACAGGGATTAGCCAGTAGTGTCAGCGACCCGAGAGTACGGACAGATCAACGCAGCACTGCAGTGGATCGACCCGTACCACTGCCTGAAGCAAGTACGTGGTGGATTTGTCCGAGAAGTGGAGGCCAAAGAAGCTAAGTGCGCGCGGCTGCAGCTTCGGGATGAACTCTATGGCGACGTACACAGCAGCCGAGCGTCAGTTCTCCTCCCAGACGCGCCACTTCGCCACAACCAGCCACGCAATTGCTCGGTTTACAGGCCGGAACATACTGTTGAAGAAGACGGAGAAGGCGCCGAGCACGGCGTAGGGCCCGCCGGGCACGAGTTTGGCCACGGACGGCGATGAGAACAGCGCCGCCAGCTCCAGCGCGCCCGAGACCATCAGCACGAACACGAGCGTGCTGCCGAACTTGCGCGAGCCCATCTGGCGCTCCAGCACGCGGAACTGGAAGATGGCGTAGAGCCCGATGCTGGCCGCCAAGCCGCTACACAGCACACGCAACGCGCCGCCATCGACGTCAGTACAGCCGCTTGTGTCATTTCCACACGGCTGCAGACAGTAGAAGGCGCAGCACTCAACTGGTGGAAAGCGAACTGGCTGGAGAAGAGCCGCCAGTACTGCATCCGACTCAGCACGGCGTCTCGCTCTACATGGAGTAGACCGCACGAGAAGCCACACGCAGGGCGCATCCGTGAGTCTCGACGCCCGTGTTCCGCTCTGTAGTGAACTAGAGAGCACGTACCAAGCATGAAGATGTGGCCGCGGTCGAAGAGCAGGCTGGCAGAGCTGGCGGCGCCCACGGCCAGCGAGAACGCGTACGTCACGGGCGCGCCATCTACGCGCGGCGCGAGGGCCACAGAGCGAGCCACAGACACAGAGCGACGTCAGTACAAAGCGAAAAGACGCGTGAGACGCCCATACACACGCCCGGCAGGCGCGTGGCCCCCCAGAGCCGCAGCACACGCACAGAAGCCGCGCAGATCGCCGTGCATTCTGCCCAGCTAATGGCAAGATCGAGTGTGTCCGTCAGACAGACACGTAGGAGCGGCCGCTAAAGTAAGCCGAGAGTGAAGTGGCCCAATCCGAAGCGGGGGAGGGTTCGTTGCGAAGTAGCGACATGAAGTGGCGGCAGGATCCGGCTAAGTACGACCGCGTCGCCCTCGTCACCAGGTCGCAACTCAACCGCGACGAGCTCCGGACGAGAATGGCGAGACGAGGTGACCCCAGGAGACGCCGGACGCGGGCGCCCCCAGCGCCGCCACAGCGCGCAGAAACGATCGATCGCGATGTCATTCACCTTCAACTCGTCTCTGCGCTGCCGCCCCCAAAGGCCGCGGCTCCATCTGTGCTCTGTGGCGCACGACACGCGTGAGCAAAGTTAGCCAACACGCCTTGCCAGCCCACGCCTGCCGACTATTCCAGCGAGCGCATTCGTTTCGAAACGACCGCCACCGGACCCGCTGCAACTCTCCCCATACTGGAAAGCGCTCTCCGCCGTGCACTGCGGCGTCGGAGACCGTCTGCAGAGCCAGCCAGCGACGCCAGGAAGCCATGCTGGCGCGGAGAACGCCCTCAAGCCTCCCCTCGACGCGCTCTCCGGGCTCCAAGACGCCCGGCAAGGCCGTCGACGCCAGTAGCAACAATGCGAACCATGCTGCGCACACCCCGGCGGCTCCAGGCCAACTGGACGCGGCGCACTTGGTCGTAGGCACCAAGGTGTGGGTGGCGGACGGCGCGGCGCTCTGGCGGGTGGGCGAACTACTGAGCGTGGCACCCGACCGCCAGTCGGCGCAAGTGTTCCTGCCGGACGCGGCGGACGAGCAGACGCGCACGCTTGGCGTGGAGCAGCTCTTCGCGTTCGACGCGTCCCACATTGTGGACCACGCGGACGTGGCGCGCATGAACAACCTGCACGAGGCGCCGCTGCTGCACGTGCTGCGCCAGCGCTTCGAGCGCGACGAGATCTACACCTTCACGGCCGACATCCTGCTGTCCATCAACCCGTACAAGGCCATCCCGCTGCTCTACGATGTGCTGGGCTTCATGGCGCGTCGGGAGGCGCAGACCGGGCCACGAGACGACGCGGGGGCCCCTCCGCACCTCTTTTCCATCGCGGAGAAGGCCTACGCCGGGATGAAAGGCGCCGTGCCCGGCACTGGGACGCCCCAGTCCATTATCATCAGCGGGGAGAGCGGCGCGGGCAAGACGGAGGCCTCCAAGTACATTATGAAGTACTTGGCCACGGCCAGCAAGCACGCCGGCGGCGGAGCTGTCGCCTCGGCAGTGTCCGAAGCCGGCGTTGCTGGCGCGAAAGCGGAAGCGGGGGACGCGTGTGCGGTCGGCGGCGTGCACGAGCAGATCGAGGAGTGCGTGGTGCTCTCGAACCTCATCCTGGAGTCCTTTGGCAACGCCAAGACGTCGCGCAACGACAACTCGAGTCGCTTCGGCAAGTACATCCAGATCCACTACAACCCGCAAGGCCGCATGGCCGGCGTGTCCATCCGCCACTTTCTGCTGGAGAAGACGCGGCTCGTGCGCCCGGAGGCCAACGAGCGCAACTACCACGTCTTCTACCAGCTCCTGGCCGGGCTGGACGAGCTGCAGCGCGACGCAGGAGCCGCCCAGCGGCCGCTCCTGCTCCGCGGCGACGTGTGGAACTACACGTATCTCACGTGCGGCGACTGCGTGGAGGTGGACGGCGTGGACGACGCGACCGAGTTCCAGCAGCTCCGGCGCTGTCTGGCCCAGCTGGGCATGGACAGCGCGAGCTTCCAGCGCCCGTTGTTCGAGCTCTTGGCGGCCATCCTCCACCTGGGCAACGTGCACTTCGAGGCTCCTCGAGTCCCTGAGGACACCACCGCCGTCGTCTTCCCGGAGAGTGACGCTGGCGTGAACGTGGAGCACGTGGCCATGCTGCTGGGCGTGGCCGCCGGCGAGTTGGCGGCCAAGATGGTGACGCAGACCACCGTCACGGGGCGCGGCAGCGTCCTCGAGATGCAGCTCACGCCCGAGCAGGCCAAGAACGCGCTGGACGCCTTCTGCAAGTACCTCTACGGCCAGCTCTTCCACCACGTCATCGAGCGCATCAACGCGTGCGCCAAGCGGCAGACGAGCGTGGCGAGTCCTCCGTGCACGCCCAGGGCGCGCGGCAGCTCGACGCCTCGGCCGGCAGACGGCCACGTCGTCGAGCCGTTCATCGGCATCCTGGACATCTTCGGGTTCGAGGTCATGAAGCGCAACAGCCTCGAGCAGCTGTGCATCAACTTTACGAACGAGACGCTGCAGCAGCAGTTCAACCGCCACGTGTTCGTGCTCGAGCAGGAGCGCTACGCGCGCGAAGGGCTGGCCGTCTCGCCCGTCGAGTTCCAGGACAACCAGCGTTGTCTGGACCTCATCCAGAAGCCGCCGCTCGGGCTGCTGCCGCTGCTGGAGGAGCAGATGCTGCTCAAGCGCAAGACCACGGACAAGCAGCTGCTGACCATCTACCACGGCTCGCACCTGGACAAGCACGCGAGCTACGCCAAGCCGCGCTTCGAGTGCGACGAGTTCATCATCCGCCACTACGCGGGCGACGTCACGTACGACGTGCACGACTTTATCGCCAAGAACACGGACAACCTGCACGACGACCTGCTGGATCTACTGCGGCGCAGCTCGCAGCCGCTGCTCCAGGCCATCTTCAGCCCGGCCGTCTCGGGGACGCTCCGTGGCGCGGCCACCAAGCGCGGAGCCACGGCCGGAGCCACGGCCGGAGCCTTGTCGCCCTCGGGCCACCGGCGCACGCAGAGCGCGTCCCTCACGGGCACCACGACGGTCTCCAGTCGCTTCCGCACGCAGCTGGCCGAGCTCATGGACGTGCTCTGGAGCACGACGCCCAGCTACGTCAAGTGCATCAAGCCCAACCAGCTCAAGTTCCCCGGCGGCTTGAGCGCCGAGCTCGTGCGGGACCAACTGGCCTACAGCGGCGTGCTCGAGGTGGTGCGCATCCGCCAGGAAGGCTTCCCCATCCGCAAGCCCTTTGCCGTCTTCTACGAGCTCTTCTGGGCCTTGGGGCTCGCCAGCCACCGCGTGGCGCACACACGCGGCGACGCGCTGCGGACGCGCCAGGCCTGCGACGCCATCGCCAGCCGCTGGCTCACGGACGACGCTCAGGCCGGCGAGGCCCCGCGAGACCGCCCAGCCGCGCACAAGACGGAGGAGACGCCCGAGCTCGAGAAGGACGACGCCAACACCCGCCAGCGCTTTGCCGTGGGCAAGCACGAGCTCTTCTTGCGCTACGGCCAGCTGGAGCGCCTGGAGGCCTCGCTCGCCGCGCTGCGGCACGCCCGCGCCGTGTGTCTGCAGGCCAAGCTGGCCCGTTCGCGCCTCGCGCGACGCAAGTTCCAGGCTCTGCGCCGCGCCGCCGTCTCGTGCCAAGCGCAGCGGCGCATGCGGTGCCAGCGCAAGAGCTTCGTGGCCCAGCGACGAGCGGCCGTGACGCTCCAGGCGCGCGTGCGCGCGTGGCGCCTCCGCGCTCGCTACCAGTGCCAGCGTCTCGCCGCCGCCGTCCTCACGCGCGCGAGTCGGCGCTGGCTCACGCGTCGACGCGTCCAGCGCTTCGTGACGCACTCCCGGGCCGCCGTGGAGCTCCAGCGCCACGCGCGCGGCTTCCTGCTGCGCACCGCCGCCGAGCGGGAGCGCCGACTGCGTGCTCGAGCCTCGCTGGCGCTGCAGTCGTGGCGCCGCATGACGGTCTCCCGCCGCGTCTTCCTGGCTCGACGTCGCGCCGCGGTGAAGCTGCAGGCCCAGCTGCGCGCTCGGGCCCGACGCCGCGAGTTCGTGCGGGAGCGACGGGCCGCCGTCGTGCTGGCCGCGTTCGTGCGCCAGACGCTGCAGTGCCGACGCTTCCGCCGCCTCAAGCTGCGGGTGGTCAAGGCGCAGGCGCTGGCGCGTCGCTGGGCGGCGCGTCGCCGCTTCCTGGCGCTACGTCACGCACTCGTGTTCGCCCAGAGCCGTGGACGCCAGCGAGCCGCGCGGCGCGTCGCCACGGCGCGTCGAGCGGCTGTGGCGACACTGCAGCACGCGCTCACGGGCTGCCGCTCGCGCTGGCGCTTCGTGGCGCTACGGACAAGCGTCGGAGTGCTGCAGTACTGGGCCCGGAGCTGGCTGCTCTGGCGACTGCTTGGCCGCGTGCGCGAGGCCGCGAGACGCGTGCAGAAGGCCTGGAGGACGCACAGCCGTCGCGCGACGTGGGCACTCGAGGTGGCCAGCGTCTTTGGCGGCCGTGGCGTCGCCGCAGAGGCCGTCGCGAGCCCCACGTCGGCCTGGACGCAGCACGCGCTCATGGAGGACTCGGACCGCCGTGTGGCCAAGCTGCGGGCCGAGCCAGCCGTGTACTTTGCGCTGCAGCCGCGGGGCTTTGGCTACAACTCGCTGCTGCACCAGGCCGCGGCCTGCGGAGACTTCCACGTGGCCACATTCATGCTGGACGAGCCGCAAGCCCGCGACGACGAGCGTGCCCGAGCGCTCCTGCGTCTCCGCAACGGCCGGGGCCTCACGGCGCTGCAGGAAGCCTGCGCGCACGGCCAGTACGCCATGCTCAAGTTCCTCACGCGGCAGCACGAGACGCTCGCGGTCTCCGCGGCCTCCACGTCCGCTGCGTCGTCCAACCAGCCACAGGACGCAGACGACAGTGACGAGAAGCACGAGCCAGCGGCCGAGACCGCCGAGCGCCGCGTGGTCTTCAGTGGCTTCCTGCGGAAACGACGCGAGAGCTCGCGCTGGCTGCGGCGCTACGTGGTGCTGAGCGTCTCGGCCCAGGACGACGCGCCGCGGCTGGACTACTACGCCGACGACCGCACGCAGACGCTGGGCAGACGCAGCGCTCAGAGCATCGACTTGCGCTCGGCGCTGCTCAAGCAGAGCGTGGACGTGCCCTTCGCCTTCGAGCTGCACTCGCCGCAGCTGCTGCGAGGCCGCAACCGCGAAGGCCGACTGCACTTCGCGGCGACGAGCGCCTTGGAGCTGCAGCGCTGGCTGGCCCACTTGCGCCACAGCACGCCCAGCAGCGTGGCCTCGCGGGTCTTTGCCATGCACCGCGCGGCCCAGAGCGGCCGGCTGCAGTTTGTGGACTTGTCGGTGCGTCGGGACGTCTGTAGCGCGCGCGGGACGTCGCCAAGGCACGAGACGCCGCTGCATCTCGTCGCAGACTGCGCCGTGGCCGCCACGCTGGACGGCGGCGAGCTGGAGCTGGTCAAGACGGCGCTCTGGCTGCTAGAAGCTGGCGCCGACGTGAACGCGCTCACGGGCAGACAGGAGACGCCGCTGCAGCTCGCGTTGCAACGTGGGAACCTGCTGCTGGCCAAGCACCTGCTGGACCGCGGCGCTCTAGCCGCCAACCTCTCGGACGCGCAGCTCGTCCAGGTGCGGGAACTCAAGGCCGAGTTGGCCAAGACGGCCATCACGAGCATCTCGTCCACGTCCGCCGGTCGCGCGACGGCTTTCGGGGTCTCAGCGCTGCTCAAGCGGCCCAAACGCAAGTCTGCGAGTGCCAGTGACGAGCGGGAGCTGCCCACGCTCTTTCTACTCAAGCAGCCGGGCAAGCTGCGCCACAGTTCGTACGTGTCGCTGTTCGTGGAGCTGGTGGGGCTGGCCCACGCGACGGCGCTGGCCAGCAGTCGGCCGCGAATGCTGCTGTCTGTGCTGGACCCGCAGCGACACCTCGTGGAGATGCGGCAGCAGGTGTCCGTGCAGCCGGCCGCAGGGCCCAACGCGCTCGTCTGGGGCTTCACTTGGCACCTACAGACGCCGCTGGAGAACCTCCCGCACGGTGCCTGCGTCGTCCTGGAGCTCGTGACGCGCAGCACCGCCGCGTCGACCGCTGGGAGTCCGGCCACAGCGGCCACGACCGACTCTGCTCTGGTGCCAGAGTGCTGGACGTTCCTGCAGGTGGACCAACGCACGGCCAACAGCGGGCCGCTCACGGCGGAGATGTACCGCTATCCTCTGGCGCTGGCGCCGCAGCATCGACTGGAGCGCGCGGACGCCTTCCTAGCGGCCCATATGCTCATTTCACAAGGTCCACAGTGAGGATTCGAGCGCAGAAGAGGGAGTACCTGCGTCTTGAGCCTTGTCGAAATCCCCACGTCGCCTTTGACTTCACTTTGCACGGCCAGAGACTCGAAGGAGCCCGTTCTGACGCCCAAAATCCTCTACGCGCACTTGAAGGCGTCGTATCTGATGGAGACGCTCCCCAGCGCAGCCTAGAACTCTGTTTGTGCATGACCGACTCGCACGTATCGACTCTTGCATCGGCAGTGTAGATTAGATGCTCGTCAGCGTGCGCAGGAAGCCTCGAGGACCTCGCTCGCGAGGTGCCTCAGTGCTCCCGCGGCTTCGAGGACCCGAACAAGAAGGACACCGTGTTGGAGGCGGTCGTGACGTGCGAGGTTCTCGTTGCATTGAACTTGAGCTCGGAAGACGCGGCCGTGATTCCAAGCAGGTCGATAGTTGGTGCCACCACTGGAGGCACTGCTGGCAGTGCTTTGGCCAGTAGCGCCGCGAAGTGTAAGGTGCGCATTCGGCTGGACCTCGCGCTGTTCGCTGCTTGCTTTCGTGAGCGCGGCGCGGCAGTTATTGCCTGCGTGCATGGAGTGCTCATCTATATGTCGAGACGAGAGTTCGTTCTCAGACTGTGGGGTCGGCATGCTCGCTCTCGGCTAGGACCAGCTTCCTGACCTTTTGGACGTTGAGCTCAGGGCAACCGCACAGATCACCAGGCACACGAATGCCGTGGCACCTGCGCCAACCCCATGCCGTCGATTCCTGGGGCCAAGCTTTAAGCTTAAGCTGCTCATGGCCACCAACATCTCCAAGCATCGACGAAAGGCGGCGAACTGCTGCCGTCGCCACACACTACCAGCACCAGCGGGGCCGTTGCGGAGATCCTCCTGGCCTCGGAACGCAGTGTACGCTGTACATTGTCCGACCTCCGAGCCTCGTCCCGTAAGCTCCGAAACTTCTTCTGGCCTCGCCCTCGCTTCACTTTTCTCCAGTCCCGCCACGGCCTGCTCTTTGCCACTGCCACCGGGATCGTGAACTCCAGCATGGCGTCGCTCCTGGTGCTCTTCGAGTCTTCCACCGGAGGTCTGCAGGAAGAGCTTGCGTTGTTCCTGACGCATCGCGAACATCGCCGCTTGGTCGAGGTTTGCCGGGCCACGGCGTACTCCAAGCTGCGCGAGATGTTCTTCAATTGGGGCACGTTCCACCTCCCGGCCTCGCTAGAAGCCGCAGCGAACGTGCTGTACGGGCTTCCGACAAGTTTACGGTCGTGCATCACGTCGGTGGTGGCTCCCGATCCCAAACTGCAGGGACTGCTGGTGTCCTCGCCCCCCACTCTACCAGAGCTGGTGTCGGTGGAGCTTCTCGACTGGGGCCCGCTCGACTCGTCGAATGAGCCCGAACCGAGGCTGTTGGCGTCCTGGCCCAACTCCGTGGAAAACTTGATTGCGCCGGAGGTGAAGCTGTCGGGCGTTGCAGCGGCCTTCTCGGCGCTTCGTCAGCTGAAGGACGTGCGGCTATGGGACATATCCGTCGGAGATCTCGAGGACGCGCTCACGCACCTCCACGAGCTCGAAACGCTGATAGTGGACTCGCCTTCTCCACGTGGCATCGACTCGGAGCTGCGCTTTGTGGCAAACACACCGTCGCTGCGCACCCTGGCGCTAACCTCCGGGTGTGACCCAACGGAAGAGCCCGTGCCCGATCTAGCGCCACTGGCGTCGCTGAAGCAGCTCGAGTTGCTTCGCTTGATCTGGACGTCTTCGTATGTGGGGCTCGCGCCGACACTCGAGGCCATTCAGAGCACGCTCCAAATCCTGGATTTTGGAGAGGTGGCGCACTTGGCAACGACGGAGACGCTGGCGTTGTCGACGCTGACGGGACTGAAGCGTCTGGATCTTCCGCACACGAAGGTCGACAGCCTGGCCTTCCTTGAAACTCTAGACGGACTCGAGGAACTGTCGCTGTCGATGAAGGATCACGTGGACTGGTCGCCACTGACACACTTGACGAAGCTCAAGGACCTGAACCAAGTGGCGGTGTGCAGTGCGACGGGATCGCGGGCGCAATGGACGGTGCTGAGCAGCTTGCCGTGTCTGGAAACCCTGAGGGGGCCGGTCTTTCTGCCGAGAGCGTGCCCACTGCGCGTGGAGGAGCTCGTCGTGGTCACTGACAGCGTCAAGGTGCGTCCTGATCTGACGCAGTGGCCAATGCTGGAATTCCTTCGGTGGGTGGGCCCAGGACGAGGTGGGCTAGTCGCGCGCTTCCCTTCAATACTGCTGGGGCTGACACTGGACTTGAAGTGGACGGCGGACTATTCGTCGCTTGCGGCCCTCACAAGGCTGCGACGACTGCATCTGAGGACGCATGTGTCCGTATTTGATCTCGTCGACGCGGCTCGGGGGTTGGCTGGGGATTACCCCTTCCTCAAGTCGTTGGTGCGGCTGGAAGAGCTGTGCTTGAAGCACGAGCCTATCCGAGACCTGACTACTCTGCATGAGGTGAAGATGCTGGCCAAGTTGGACTTGAGCTACACGCACGTGGACGACGTGTCTCTGCTTGCAGACCTACTGGAGCTGGAAGACGTTGATTTGTCGGGCACGGAGGTCTCGGACGTGGGGCCGCTCGACGGGCTGCCGAGACTGCGGCGACTGCAGCTGCCAAAGGGTTCAATCCGGAATGCCGAGGGGCTTTATGCTCGTGGCATCGTCGTCGTCGATCCAGATCCGGATCCGTAGCCCGGATGGCGGAGCGACGGTATCTGCAGACATGTGGCTGACGCAGAGGAAACGAGTCGAGCGTAGTCTGCCGCTGGGCCAGCAGAATGCCGTGAACATGGCGATTGAAAGCTCGTAACTTCCCGGCCAGGAAATCCCCATTGCCACAGCAACGTCGCCTTCTGTTACACAAATACTTCATGTCAAAGTCGTCGGGTTCGCCAGTGATTCATCCAGGAGCCTTGGAAGTCCGATCTGCAGTCCACTTACAAGTAGGGATCACACAGAGCGGTCGTTAGCGTCGGCAGTCAACGGGTACGGCGAGGGATCTACACAACGTGCTGCCACAGACTGGGCCTGGTCTATTGGAAGGGGGAAAAGTAAAACGTGTGGCCGTGCGGACACATGTACTGGCCGGCCTGACTGCCCGGCGGCATCTGCACGCGCGTGTAGCACGTGGGGCACTGGCGCATGATGGGGCGAGGCCCGGCGCCCCCGCCCGGCGCGGCATGCGGCGGCGCGCCGGCAAAGGTCTGGCGCAGTCCCGCCTGCGAGTTGTTCATGTTGGGCGGCATGCGCAGCTGGAAGAGGTGGCCGTTGGGACACTGTAGCGTGCCGCGAGCCGTGGTGCTCACCAGGCAGCGGATGCGGCACGTGGGGCACTCCACCACCACGTTACTGCGCGCTGCGGCTGCGGCTGCGGCGGCGCGTGCACGCTCCTGGGCCGTGGGCGTGTGGGCCAGCGACTGGCCGCAGCCGTCGCAGAATTGGCCGCCCGTGCCGCGCTTGCCGCAGTTGGTGCCTGTAAAAGCCCACACACAACACGAGAGCGAGAGACAGGTGAGTACGGAGAACGATGGAGCGCTGCGGGGTGGGAGAAACAGCAGAGGGGACGCACAGAAGGGGTGCGCCTTGACGAGGCCCTTGGTCTGCTCGGGCCACTGCGTCTGCGGCTTGCGGCAGATCGGACACTTGTCCGAGTTGGCCTCGTCGTGGTTCACGTTCTCCAGCAGACAGCTGAAGTGGAAGCGGTGTCCGCACTCGGCTGTGAACAGCGCGCGACCCATGGACAGCTCGTCCAGGCAGATGACGCACTCGGGCGCCTCCTCCATCACGGCCAGCGGCACGTTGGGCGTCTTGCCTTCCGCGTCTGCGCTACCGGCCGCAGTGGTCGCCGAGTCGACAGCTGTAGCGGCCGGCGCCAGACTGGGCGTGCTGTTGTCGTAGGCGGCGCGGTGCAGCGGCCGGCGCCGCGGCTCCACGTCGCTCCACCGGCGCACGCGAACAGCCATGTTGGAGCTGCTTGTTCTCGCTCGTCCGGGGCCTCTACCGGGACTCTGACGGCGCGCGAGGAACCAAACGACGCGCGAGACGAAGGGGGACGCGCGGGGGAAGCTGCGCGGCGAGTCCGGGGCGCGTGGCGGGGCGTGGCGGGGATTCTCCACGCGCAGAAGACGCGCGCACGGGACGGAACTGGCGAACGGCTTTCCGCTTCTTCGCGATCGGCTCTTGGCGCTTTGTTGCGGACAGACAACGGAAGCCTTCGGGGGACTGGTACCGTGTACCGTGAATTGGGTCCAGCGTACCGGCTTCTGGGACAAAACGTGCGAGTCGCCCCAAATCAGACAAGTGCTGGATCTTCAAAGGCCGCTTATTTTGATGTGCTGACAAAACTAAGGAGCCGTTACTGTGGGCTTCGGACTTGGACGGAAGCGCTTGGCCACCAACGACATGCAGTGTACCCCAAGACTGGGCTCTTGGACGTCCAGCTACACGGCATCAGCATCCTGCGTATTAACCCCGGACTTGATCAACGGCCCCTCGATACCTCCCTGCATGGCTCCCGCGGCGCCCTGGTTCCTCAAGCGAGCGACACTGGTTGCGACTCCAGCGGCGGCGGCGCGACTCAGAAGAAAACTCTCCGGAGTTGCATGGGATTA
>JAADYJ010000511.1:0-19847 GCA_023338205.1 Halophytophthora polymorphica
AGCCCTCAGACGCACCCCTGGGCGCACTGGAGATGGCCTGCTCGCAGTCGGCCTTCTCCACGGTGTCGTCGTCCTCCACGTCCGCTTACATGGGCGCAGGAGCAGACGGCGCCACGCCAGCAAGGGCCAAGCCGGTGACCATAGCGACGGCAAGGCCCCGTAAGAGGATACGGCGGCTGTGCTCGTGGCCCGGGTGCGGCAAGCAAGCGCGGTCGCAGGACCTGTGCATCGCGCACGGCGGCGGCTTCAAGGCGCTCAAGCTCTGCGCCGCCCACCTGCGGGAGGCCGGGCGTTGACGGAGTATCAGTCGCACAGGCAGGCGACTCTGGAAAAGAAAAAAAAAGCAGTGGAGGCATTCATCGGCACTGGGCGACGGCAACGTGGAGAAGGACATCCGCAGACAGACCACCACACGTTGGCGTGGATGTCCATGCACGTGCCGTCCTCTATGGTGCCGCCACGATGTCCGTGTACGCGTAGGTGTAAGCGCTGTGCAGGATGTTGTACGAGTAGAAGCCCTAGCGCACGACGAACCACACCAGCGCGCAAACACGGCGAAGAACACGTTGGCCAGCGTCTCCCACTCCAGGTACACGAACACCTTGGCTGCAAGCGCGCAGCGCAATAGAAGACAGGCCGAGAGAGAGAAAGAGAGCGCGATAGCGCCAGCGTGTGGAGCAATGCATCGGCGCTCTCGTCGACCTGCATCGGCTGTGGCGACTCCTGCGCAAACCGAAACCACTCGTGTGATCGCCTTCCGCAGGATTTGTCAGATCTGAGTCCAAGTCTTGATTCGGTGTCGTCGGTGTGACCAAGGCTAGTGTCACCGGAGAGCATAAGCATTGTCGGTAGATGTACCGACATCCGGAGTGTTGTTCGATGAGGCTTGGAATGACGGTAGTTGATCTTGGAATGTTGGTGGCCGTTCTCGGAATGACGGTAGATTATGCCTCTACAAAACAATGCAAACTTCAACATCTGATCTGAAAGGACGTACAGGATTGGGACTGCAGCCAACCACTGAGCTGGGCACGGACGACGTCTTGAACAAAGTATCAAGGCGGCACACTTCGTGACACCAGCGAGCTACGCCCGGCCTGGCCTTCACACGACCTGGTCACAGGCTATCGAGTCGTGATGAAGCACGCTTCATGCTGCAGGAACCATTCGACTGCGTGCGATTTGCGCAGGAATGGAAACGCGGAGGCCCCCCACGATAAGCGGCAGCGACCCCGAGCACTGTGTCCTTCGGGCAAGGTGGCGTTTTGCGCTCCAGGCTATGCTCGAGCCAGCACGGCGTGGCAACTTGCAGTCGCATCCCTTGGTAGCCCACCTGCACGTGGTTCCCCTCTTCTCTAGCCGCTGCATGCTCGCGTGTACTTCGAAGAGAGGACTGCTCGATGTCAGCATGACAGGTGATGCTGGGCTTGCCCGTGACGTCACCTCGCGCCCTCTCGCGTGCCCCAACGGGTCACACACGCCGTGGCGATCCACTTTGTCGTTTGTGACAGCGCGTGGCGCTCCAGTAGCGTCTGCTTTCTCAAGAGATTCTCCTCTCCGATCATCACTAGCAAGACCTCCGCAGCTTGTCGGTACTCGGCTGTTGGGGTGGCGTTTCCGCTGCTAGCGCACATGGGGGCAAGCAAACCCCTGCACGGGGCAACTCTGATATGTGTAGCCAGTTGAAGGATCTCCATCTTCAGTTTTGGCACCGCAACAGTGCTCCGCGTCTGCTAGACGCACCCAGCGGCCAACCGATCATTCTTGCATGAGCCCCACAAGTGGGCCCATCTTCTCGAGGCATAGCTACATCGATCGGTCTTGCCCGACAGGACGGCGAAGCAGCACACACCGGAGGAAGAACTCGCGGTTCTTAGGGGCGTTATCGCGCTATCTCGATCAAAATAGCGTCGCCGTCTTAGCCAACCGCCCGGGTTTCCCCCACCGAGAGGATAAGTTTGCAGCCAAGTGGGAAAGATTGCGCCCCGCCAGCCAATAGTGAGCGCAAGAGAGCCTAAATCATGGAGTCGCGACCCGATCGGTTTGGGCGGGGAAGCCGCACCTGCGGATGAGCCCTGGTTGCCTTCAAGCCTCAGAGCTCAACCAACAAGTTACTTTCGAATTTGCTCCGCAGCACGCAAGCCAGCCAGCGCCTCCAGCAGCCAGCCTCCCCGCACAAAACACAAGACACAAGAGCAAGATGGCGTCTTCCGACTTCTTCCAGGGCCCGTTCACGGTGAACAGCCCGAACGTGGCGTACTCGGCCGAAGAGATCACGGCCAAGTACACGTACGCGACGACCAAGGTGGAGGGCACGGTGGCGACGCCCACGGAGGAGAAGTTCACGTTCAAGACGCAGCGCCAGGTGCCCAAGACGGGCGTGATGATCGTGGGCGTGGGCGGCAACAACGGCTCGACGCTGGTGGCCAGCATCCTGGCCAACAAGCACCACATTACGTGGACGACCAAGGAGGGCGTGCAGGAGCCCAACTACCTGGGATCGGTCACGCAGGCGTCCACGGTGCGTCTGGGCACGAACGCGAACGGCGAGGGCGTGTTCATCCCGTTCTGCAACCTCCTGCCCATGGTGTCGCCGAACGACCTGGTGATCGGCGGCTGGGACATCTCGTCGCTCAACATGGCGGAGTCCATGAAGCGCGCCAAGGTGTTGGACTTCGACTTGCAGCGCCAGCTGGTGCCGTACCTGGAGAAGATCAAGCCGCTGCCATCCATCTACTACCCGGACTTCATCGCGGCGAACCAGGCGGACCGCGCGGACAACCTGCTGAAGGGCACGAAGCAGGAGAACCTGGACGCCGTGCGCCAGCAGATCCGCGACTTCAAGCAGAGCAACGGCCTGGACAAGGTCATTGTGCTGTGGTCGGCCAACACGGAGCGCTTCTCGGACATCGTGGAGGGCCTGAACGACACGTCGGCCAACCTGCTGGAGTCCATCAAGGCCGGCGAGGCCGAGGTGTCGCCGTCGACGGTCTTTGCGGTGGCTTCCATCCTGGAGGGCTGCTCGTACATCAACGGCAGCCCCCAGAACACGCTGGTGCCGGGTGTGCTTGACCTGGCCGAGGAGAAGGGCGTGTTCGTGGGCGGCGACGACTTCAAGTCGGGTCAGACCAAGATGAAGTCGGTGCTGGTGGACTTTCTCGTGTCGGCGGGCATCAAGCCCACGTCCATCGTGAGTTACAACCACCTGGGCAACAACGACGGCAAGAACCTGTCGGCGCCGCAGCAGTTCCGCTCCAAGGAGATCTCCAAGTCCAACGTGGTGGACGACATGGTGGAGTCGAACCGCATGATGTACAAGCAGGGCGAGCACCCGGACCACGTGGTGGTGATCAAGTACGTGCCGTTCGTGGGCGACAGCAAGCGCGCCATGGACGAGTACACGTCCAAGATCTTCATGAACGGCAACAACACCATCTCCATGCACAACACGTGCGAGGACTCGCTGCTGGCCACGCCGCTCATCCTGGACCTGGTCATCGTGTGCGAGCTCGCGGAGCGCATCACACTGCAGAAGGAAGGCAACGCCAAGGCTGAGAAGCTGCACTCGATCCTGTCCATCCTGAGCTACATGCTCAAGGCGCCCGTGGTGCCGCGCGGCACGCCCGTGGTCAACGCGCTCTTCGCGCAGCGCGAGTGCATGATCAACCTCTTCCGCGCCTGCGTGGGGCTGCCAGCAGAGAACCACATGCTGCTGGAGAACAAGCTGGCCAGTGAGATCAACGCGCGCCAGTAAGGCGCCCGTCTAGAGGACTGCAGACCTCATCGCTGCTGCTCTCGAGTCGCCGCCACCTAGGACCTTCCGCAAGCTCCAGGTAGCTGAGTTCCCAGTCGCGCCCACACACGCCACACATTCTCCATGTACTTGGTTTTGCAATCGTCGTAACTCTGAAATCCAGAATTTCCTTGAAGCCCATGTATGACTGACTGCGCGTCGTCACGTCCTAGCGGCTAGGAAATGCGCACGAGGTGTTGGCGAACATGGAGCATATCAACGAGTTCCTGGTCGAGAGGGGGTATCAGCGGACGGGGAGTCACCCCTACATCTTTCTTCTTCCTTTTAGCCAATCAGAAGGCCCCACTACCACGGAAAGATTTGGATCCGCCGGAAACGACGACACGTGGCCTCCCCGCCCCGCGCGTCCATTGGTAGAAACGTTTATTGACCAATCCGGAGGCGGCACCCCGTCCTCTGCACGGGCGCGAGGCGGTGGCAAGTTGCTCCATTTCCAGATCACAACCGCGCCACCAGCAAGCCCAGCCCCAGCTCCACACCTGCGAGATGGTGCGTGGGGCCCGCCGCAGACCTGGAGTCCCGCGCCGCGGAGCTACATGCTGATCCGTCGCGCTGTGCTTTTCCGTGTGTGCAGGCCGCCCCCGCAAAGATGCGTCTGCGCTCCGAGAAGCACTCGGCCAACATCACGAAGCGCGGCCTAGTCTCCCAGCCGGAGAAGGTGCGTGCGGAAGCGAATTCGGCATCTCGCTGACAGGCACCGCGGTATGCTCCCAGGGATTTAAACGGTGTGGCTGTTGTGATCGTACCTTGCGCGCGCGTGCAGAAGGGAAGCGGCTACAGCGTGGGCCCCGTGCTGCTAGGCTTCTTCGTGTTCGTGCTGATCGGCTCGTCCGTGGTGCAGATCCTGCGCACGGCGCAGCTCGGGCTGTAAGCCGCGCATCGGGCTCACACGGCGATGGCGAAAAGGAAGGCGCTCTGGTCGACGCGCACGCCCAGCGAGTAAACGCCCCGTCCTGCATGGAGCGACGACCGAAGCCGGCGATTTTGGCTCGTCAGCACGAGGCGGGTCAATGGAAGCTGCGGATGCACACGATGGCTTTGCGTGAACAACGTTCCGAGGCTGGATCCTCCTTCGTCGCTAATTTAATAGTAGTTTCTCCCCCAAGTTTCAAGCGCGTCCGGGCCGTGTGCGTATGCAAGTGGTCTGTTGGCTGACCCTGGTATTGTATTACTTGGCCCACTGGGCTACGGAAACCGGAGCAGAGAAAGATGGCTCTGCTTCGTGTCGTGTCTGTCGGTGCCAGCGCTCCAGACTCTACAGCTCCGTGTGCAAGGACTCGCTCTCCTTGATCTTGGCGATGAACTCGGCCTTCTCCACGCACCCGACGCACTCGACGCCGCGCTCGCTCAGGATCTTCCGCAGCTGCTTCACGCGCAGCTTGGAGTAGTCTGTGTTGGCGTCCGTCTTCACGGCTGTTGGAGCGCACACGAAAGAGTCATAGACAACATAGTTAGCACGGGTTGTCCGCATGGCACAAGCGAGACGCAAGCGCAGGAGACACGCACGGTATCGCATCGAGCAGAAGTCCGGGTTCTTCTTCTCCAGCGACTTGCAGATCTTCATCGAGTCCTTGTTGTACGTGACCTGGCGCGCCACGTCCTTCTTCAGCGGCTCCAGGTTGTAGCACTGTGGCGTAGCAGCACAGCAACGCATGCGCCAGTGAGTTACAACGCCCACACCGCGCCATCTTAGCCGAAATGGAGAACGATCCCTCGAGGCAAGGCACGTACGAGCTTGTTGTCCTTGGAGCTCATCTTCTTGCCGCAGTGCTTGGTCACGGCCGACTCGGCCAGCTCCAGCTTGTTGCCCTTGGGCTTTTCCGCCACCAGCTCGCTGTACGTCGTCTTCAGGCCATCGATCACCTTAATGCACACTATCGTCACAGGCAAGAAGCGGAAGCAAGCACGCATATAGCCGCACAAATGCAACAACCATTAGTCCGCCGGCCTCGTCGCTTGCGAGCCCCAGGCGACGCGCAGCAGAGGCAACCGCCATCAACCTTCGCAGTCCTTGTCGTCCGCCTGCACGGCCGGCGCGGCGCCCAACACCAGCGCCACCAGCGCCAGCAACACCATCCGCTTGGTGCTCCACATCTTGAGCTCGCAACTCGACGATCGCGGGATATCTCGAAATGGAGGCTTGACCTCCGAGGCGGCGCAGGCGTCAAAAACGGCGAGATCAAGCGCGCTTAAATTGCCCGACCTGCAGCTGTATCGAGCGCCTCTCCAGGGTTTAAGCGCGCTTCTTCATCCAGCAGGGTTCAATTGCAGCGAAATGGACGGGGTATGCTTTGTGGCAGGTCAATACCACTTGAAAACCGGACTTGTGCTGTCGAGTGGGCGCGAAATATGCATTGACACAGGTTGTCGAAGGGGTGCCACGTGGCCGATCCAAAAGCCAAAATGGCTAAATCCGCGCCGGAATCCATTGCAAGCCGCCACTTCGCTACAGTCGCTACCTCTTGGCGTCTCGCTCTTCCATGCTAGAGCCGCCTTCGTGCAGACAGCCCCGCCGGTAAACTGCTACCTGTGGGGCTGGCCAGTGCTGGCCGGCTGGGCGTTTCTGTCTACGAGTAGCGCGTCTGCAGGTCGCTGAAGAAGCCGCTCGTCATTTTCTTCAGCTGCACCACAGCATGAATGCAGTATCAAACCGCGTTAGTGCTCTGCTCCCATACGCAACACCCACGACAACACGACGCCTAGAGAAGCATTCGTAACGCTACGAACCTTGGTGGCCTTGTTGGCCATGTTGTCCTTCATCAACTGCAGCTGGTACGCCGCCTCATCGCTCACTGCAACCACAGACAGACAGTCAGTCGCGTGAGCCGACTCCTCCCACACTAGTCGCCATGAAACCTCTGGAAAGACAAGGACGACGTACTCTCTCCAGAGGCGGAACGACTGCGGTTGGTGCCGTAGAAAGCGTCGCTCGAGATGGACTGCGAGCCCTGGAACTTGCTCAGCTGCGAGCTGTCCACGTGGGAGGCCTCGCTGCCGAAGAAGTTGTCCGACGAAATGGACTTGGAATTCTTGTATTTGTCCAGCGTCTTGTTCGTCTCCTGCGCGGACGGCTCGAACGAGCTCGCCGGCTGCGCGTACGCCGAGCTGGAGGCCACGCGCTCACTACGCAAAGCACAGCAGATACCGTCAGGATTTCTACGTCCGCCCCACAATCTCCGCATCCCATTGGGAAGGAGAGAACATACTCTTCCGCCTTCTGCAGCGCCCTCGCGAGGGCCTCGTCGTCCTCGATCTGCTTCTCCGCCTCGGTCTCCTCCACCGCAGGCGCCGGCGGGTTCTACAACACAAGTACGCACGCATGGACGTCACTACTGCCCCCACAACGACAGAATCGCTACACAATCTGTGGCTTCTTACCTCGAAGGGAATGTCGTCAAAGTCAAAGTCGTCTCCGCCCGTCGAGAGCTTCGTGGCGCCGAGTCGCGTGGCCTTCTTGCTCGTGGTCGTCGATTTCTACCACACACACACACATATATTCACAAGTCGGTGAGCGGTGTGCACAGTAGATAGTGACAGAGAGCACAACTGCGCCGCCTTATCGTACCGTTGCACGAGTCTTGAGTAGCCCAGTGCCGCTGCTTGGGGCCGCCGCCTCGCCTGGCTTGGCCCCCAGCATCACCACGGGGCGGTTCACGTTCAAGAGCCCAGACGCGGGTGCAGGGGGCGCAGCCGACGTCTTTTTCGCCGCTGGCGCAGTCGGTACTTCACGCTGTAGATGGCCGTACGTGGCTGCCGTGGATGTGGCGCCCGGCTCGTGCTTGATCTCCACGTGCTTGACCAGCTCCTCCAGGCCGTCCACGTCGCTCTTGCGCTCCTCCTACGCCGTACAGCTCCACAAATGAGTCCATACGCTCCGGCTGAAAGACGTAGACGTCTTGGTTCTCTTACAATCATCGCACGCACCTCTGCGGGGGCCTCGGGGGCAACGATCTGAATCGTCGAGGCTTTCACCTTCTTCGCCAGGGCCATCTTGTACATGCGCGCGGCCTTGGAGCTGTACTTGGCCTCGATCTTCACGTCAGAGCACACGCACTGTCAGCTTCAAACGGCTACACAACCACAAGAACCGAGGAGTATACAGAGCAGAAACCATCTACGTACGCTCGTCATCTCGCCGGCGCCGTACTGCTTGAAGAACTTGCGCGCCTCGGCGTTGCCGCCCACGGTCATGGCCTTGAGCTGGTCCTCCGTCCACTCGTCCATGTCGATGGAGCGCACGAAGGACAGGTGCACGCCCAGGCGGCGGTGGTACCCGGAGCAGTCCAGACAGATAAAGACGCCGTACGTGACGGTGGCCCAGGTCGGGTGCCGCTTGTTGCAGTCGAAGCAGCCCTTATTGGCCACCGCCGAGCGCACCTTGTGGAACCAGGCGTCGCGCACCTTCGTGGGCACATACACGGGCTTCGTGGAGGCGCTCATGGCTCGCTCTACAGGCAGCAGGCAGTGCACGCGCGTCCCTCTTTCTCTCCTCTTCTTCGACTCGGCGCAGCAGGCGAATCGGCAAATACGCGAGCCGAGCCGTTGCAAAACAAACTGGGCTCTCGACGTGGTGTACCCGAAATTGGGGTACACCCGCATCAAAGATGCCGGAATAGCCAGTTTTACTGCGAGACACAACTTGCATCTGGCTTCAACTTGAGCAAGCTGCCATGTTTCCACCTCCATGGCGTGCGGTAGTGCATCTCCGCCCCCATTGCGCTAGCCACGATCTCCCTAACGACACTGCGCTCCCTGCGTTGGCTGTTGTGCCCGTTGCTGCCGCGGCGGTTCGCATAGAGGCGCGGAGGCGGCGGACAACCTGTATTTATAGGGAGCGTGTGGTACGTGTGGTCTCGAGTCGCTGCTAATCACGCAAAGCCCCTTCACGCTCCAGATAGCAAGCGCAGATGAATCCTGTGCAGCCGCTCTCCTCGCCGCATCGGCCGGCCATTTCGCCCAAGCGGAGGCTGAAGGCACGTCATGGCGTGGCGCCGTCCAGCCACGCCTTCACGCTGCCGGCGATCCAGCAGTTCGAGCCCGTACTCGCGGCCTCGCCCAAGTCGTACATGGCTGCTAATGCCAACGCCAACGCCAACGCCAACGCTGCGAGAAGCACAGTGCGAGGTACCGCTCGCAGTGACGCAGAGGCTACAGTGGAGACTGGCGTCACGTCGACAACAGAGACGCCGCAGCCCCCGCGACGCCCAAAGAGCAGGGACGGCGTGGGTTCTCCCCGTGCAGCTCGTCCACAGCCGCCTCGAGGCATCTCGGCTCGAGCTGACGTGGATATCTATCGCTACAGCCAGACGACGGCGCAGCGCATGGCCATCCGACCCTTGTTCGAGCAGCGTCGAGAGGCGGATGTGGAGCGAGGACGCCCACTTTCAGCGCCGCGTCGAGTCGACAGCAGCGCAGAAAGAGGTGATGGCGTAGCGGTAGAACTCGGTGATGTCGTTTGGCGTGAACCCGAGCAGCATTCGCACGGAAATGGGAGCGTCAGGATCATTGACGACGACGGGACTGGTCACGACGTCGTGGCGGATGGAGCGAAAGGAGGAGAGGACGCCACGTGCTCCAGGGAAGCTTCAGCGCAACCTCGACATCAGACGGGGGAGTCCTCGAATCAGGAGGAAACTTCGCGTGAATCGCCACGTGGTAGCGCTCCTTCCGACGGTCCTTCAGACGATGGAGCAAGCCTGGTTCGAAAGCAGAGTCAAGCCGATAGCGCTGTCGACAGCGAACGCTCGAAGTCAGCGGACACGGGGACGGAAACAACCGTAGCTTCGACTGCGTCTGAATCCTTGGTGAGGCGTCTCGAGGCGTCCACGTGCCACGAGCCGTTCCTACAGACGGAAAGCCCCAAGCTGAGCTGGCTGCGGAATGCCGTCCGAATTGTATCGGCAGAGCCTGTCGAGCCCTCCGACTCCCGTCCCGTTCGTCAAGTGGCTGCCAGCCGTGCCAACGCTCCCAGTGACTTGATCTTCAAGGTCTTGGCGAAGGACTTGCGCGTCATGAGCGGCAGAAATGTCCTCGTCACGGTGTTACTGAGCTCTATGGGCGACGCGCGCGTGACCTGCAAAGGCGCTGGCGAAGGCGCCGAGGATGGAGAAGCAGCCACGGTTCTTGTTGCTGGGTCAGATTTAGCGCAGTCCCGAGTTCTCCGTCCAGATCTTCAGGTTCTGACGTCCAAGTGGGCTGAGTGGGTCCTCACAAGGGTGCGTTGCGATTCCAGAGGTGTGTTCTACCTGGATTTGGCGGATGCTGAAGGCAGTGAACGACGCCAGTGCTTTGGTCAAATGGTCCACGCAAGCGGGAAGACCCTCGCCGTGGAAATGTACGTGCTGGTAGCGGCAGACAGTTTGCTCGTGGCTGCCAAGGAGGTGGGGCCCACTACACGCGGCGGTGAACTCGTGCTGCGACCGGATGAGCTTCGCCGACTCGCGCTGTCCTTTGGCGTCTGGGAGAGCGAATCTCCGGCCTCTCACGAGGTCCGAGCGCTTTTTGACGACCATGAGTTCCTCGCCCGAGTCGCCAACGAAGGCAACGTGCTCCGTCTTGCGATCAGTTGCGCCGCTTTCGTGGACAGCTCGGATGCATCTCCATTTCTCGACGGTCCATTTCAGGTCGAGTCAACGGCCAGCGGCGACGGCGAGAAGGACGAGAGCATGGGGAACCGACCGGCACAGGACGAACTGGAAGCTCTGGGGCTCGTTTACCCGCTAGAAGATGTTCATCGCATCATCGAGGAGAACAAGATGGTTGCCTCGGTGGCTTTCTTGGCTCAAGCGTTCTCGGAAGACGTCATACTGTCGACGCTTCGCCGCTTCCAGCAAGCGGAAGCCATCTATTTCAACGTGGAGAGCTTCATGCAGCAAGCTGTTCAATCCGACAATGCCCGCGCCTTCGAGGACCGCGTGACGCAGAACCTGGAGGCCGCCAACGCGGCCAAGCTGCGGGTACGTTCTTTTCCCACCTCAGCCAAAAGCGCCACGAAGTGGAGCGTCCGAGGTGTCCTTGTACCGACTGATAGTGCGATTCGCTTGCTTGCGCTGCGCTACGGCAGGAACTCGCGATGGTCTCGATCGTGGACGACATGGTGGAGGACCTGCTGGCGTTCGAATGCCGCGTGGAGCTCCACGAGGCCAAGTACTCGGGCGGCTTCGACGACCACTACGCCAGCAAAGTGCAGGCGACGTACCGCATGAGCACGCACAAGAAGTCGTACGACCGCCAGCGCCACGTGCGCTTGCGTGCCGTTCGACTGCTCCAGGCCCTGCAACGCGGCATCCTCGCGCGCCGACGCTACAGCGAGATGAAGGTCGAGCGCGAGAAGTACCTCTTCTACGGCTTCCGCTCGAGTTTGTACCACGCCACGTCGAGTCTCCAGGACCCGCGACTGCGCGCCCGCGAGCTCAGCGCCGAGACGGAGCGGCGGCGCCACGCCTTCCTCATGCAGGTGCTGCAGGCCCACGTGGCGCAGCACTTTGTTCAGGACGACTTCCGCGTCTCGCTTCACGTGGTACAGGCCGTCTACAACGACTTTGGCGTCGTCGTGGGCTGTGCCACGAGCTTTGGCGACGTCGTGGCCTCCTTCCTGGCCAAAGCACCGGCCCCAGAGCTCGGCGCGCGCGTGGGGGACACGACTCGGGTCAGTGGCTCGACGCCCCCGCGGCTCTTCTCCAGCAGCCAAGTGAGTGCAGCGCTGCTGCTGGGTCTGCGCTCCCAGTACGACGACACGTTCGGCTTGTCCGCCACTGCGCGGCGACTGGGCGTTGGCTCGTCGTCGCGGGGCGAGGAGAAGCAGGAGAGCACGCCGCCCAGGTGGCTGCTCAAGACCTGCGCGGCCTTCCGGCGGGCCAACCGCCAGCGACTCGCGGATCTGCGTCTCACACGCAAGGCGGCGGGTCAGAAGGCGGCGCACCTCGTGGCGCAGGCCTATCGCCGCGTCCTGGTCGAATCCCTGGACTCGTTCGAGCGCTGTCGAGCCGCGTGGGAGGCCGAGAGTCGAGCCTGGAGCGAGCAGCAGCGCGTGCTGGCCACGCTGACGCTGGACGAGCTCGTGCAGCACTGCTTGGACTTGCTCGTGGCCTGCGTGAAGGACTGGGGAGTGGACCCGGAGCCGCTCTTCGAGGCGCTCAACCTGTGCGTGCGGCACTGCCACGGCCAAGCGGCCGTGCGGCTCCTGGAGCGCCAGTTCGACGCCTACGCGGCTGGTGTGAACGCCATGCACGGCAAGCGGAGCGTGCTGTCGCTACGCGAGGAGCTTTCCCAGGAACTGGAGGACTTTGAGAAGCTACTGGCCGAGCGGTGCCTCGACATGGCCGAGCCTTACGCCGTGGCCGTGCCAGCGAGCGAGCTCCTGCACCTCATGCTGCACGGCCGGCTGGACGACGAGTACATCCGCCACGGCCTGGCGAGCGTCCTGCCTGTGGCCAGCATCGCCGACAAGTACGCGTTGGCTCGCAAGCTGCTGCTGGGCTACGCCAACGCGTCCTATGGCGACGCCTGGAACCTCGTGTGCTGGAGCTCTCTGGACGTGGCGGAGCACGTGACGGTGGAGGCGGCGCAGCTCCTGGACAAGCTCACGCGTGTGGACGCCGGCGACAAGATGTCGCTGGCTGGGCGCGCGCTGTATCTGCTCACGGGCGCACAGGCCGTGCGCTTCCTACAGTTCGTGGCCAAGACGGCGCAGTTCAACAAGCCCTTGCAGACGCGCGTGCTGGCGCTGCTGGCGCCCTACGCCGAGATGACGGAGATGCACCGTCTGGCCAGCGCCGTGTGCGCGCTGGACGACGTGGCGCTCGTCACGCGGGTCTTTATGAGCGGCTTCTCCAGCGCCGAGGTGCGCTCCTGTGCGCCGCTGTGGGCGCAGTACCGAGCGCTCTTTGGCGAGCAGTGCCACGCCCGCGCGGTCAGGAGTATGGAGATGCACGAGCAGGAGAGCGACGGCTCGGGAGACTAGCTACGGGCGGAGTGACGCACGGAAGTGGCGGGAGAAGAGAGCTGGCAGCGCACAAGTCAAGTCGCAGAGGTCCAAGACCGCTCGCTAGATTATGAGGCTCGGCGACCCGCACAGGCGTAACGAAGCCCTGCGTGGCGCTCCTAACGGACAGACACGCGGCACAAACACACAGCTCCCCGTTAGCACTGCCTCCCCGCGAGATTGACGCCGATTCGGGCGCGGACAAGCGGGCGTACCCTCTCCGCGAGCTGCTCCACGACCTCGTGTCGTGCCTCTTGCGTTGTTTCGGGGGGCACTTCTCCTTCTTCCGACGCGCCAAGACGACGCCAGATCATCCACACGTCTGTCGCTGGACCAGTCGCGCGTACACCCGCTTACTGCTGCTCCTCGTCCACGGCCGGCGTGGCCAGGTAGCCACGAGACTTCTGGATGAAGGCCGGGATCTTGGGCCCGTCGTACTGGTCCGTGGGCAGCCCCATGGACCGCCGCACGGGCACCACCACCGTCGGGAGAGCGATGGCCACGGCGCCGATGGCGCACGACATCACCACCATGGGCTCCCGGTCCAGGTAATAGCGCACGAAGCGTCCGAGGGCCATTCTCGCGTCGCGCTTTCACTCGCTCTTGCTTCTTGCTTTGCTCGGCTTCTCCCTTTTGCGGCTATTGCCCGCCTCCCACCGCCTCTGGCACACAGCTCTCTCCCGAAACGTCCACTATGCCACCGAACGATTCAAAAACCAGTGACGCTAGTCATCCGCACCACAGGAATGGAGGTACCATACAGAGCCAGAATACTGCGCCCCTTGTACGCTAGAAGACCAAAATAGTGGACGCAGTGACAGGCCAGTATTCGAAGCGTGTACGGTGAACAGGCAAGCCGGTGGCTGTAGCACGAGTACCGTGAGCGGCCGCGCCCTTTCGGGGCCAGATCTTGGCGAGGAGACGCGAAGGCTAATGCTGCAATCCGCAATCCGCCACTTGGAGCATGAACTACGGCATCATCCAGAACCGGCGGCCCGAGGCGCGCCAGCGCGGCGCCACGCAGGTGAGCGCGCTGCTGGCGGACCCGCGCATGCGCGAGATGGCCAGGCAGATGGGGCTGCAGCCCGCGGACTTTGGCGCCGAGGCGCAAGCCGTCTGGCAGACGCTCAACGAGCTCTCCAGCTCGGACCCCAAGCGCTACGACGAGTTCATCAACGACCAGCTACGGGACGGCCCGCCGCTGCCGCCTGCGTCCAACCAGGACGCCTTGGACGACGCTGCGTCTGCGTCTGCGCCAAAGGCCGACGCGCCGCGGTTCTTCACGCCGGCGCCGGGCTTCGTGGTCAAGTGCGCCATGCTGCACTCGGTCAAGTGCCAGCAGCGCGAGACCAAGCTCTTCCTCAACTGCTGCGCGCACGAGCTGGTGGACGCGCCCACGAACCCCAACAACGGGCGGCGAGTGCCTGCGGACACGCACGCCGTGCCCAGCACCAGCAACCTGCAGATCCCGCTCGTGGTGGGCAAGCTACGCGAGATCTCCGACTGTCGCGGCGCCTTGAGCTGCGCGCTGGACGTGGTGGTGCATCCGTGGGTCTTGCGGCGTTGCGACTGGGACGCCGCCTTCAAGCGCGAGGTCATGAAGCTGGCGGTGCACTGGGTGCAACAGGACGCCGGCGTGAGGCTCGTGGAGCCCGTGGGGAGACTCATCAAGGCGCGTTACAAGGGCGGCGTGACCATCGCCGGCGAGATCATCACGGCCAAGTTCCGCATCGATGACGCCACTGCAGGCGCCAAGAAGCAGCGCATGGAGTCGCCGGCAGATCTCCTCAAGCAGATGAGCAGGGAGGAGGACAAGGAGCCGGAACTCACGCTGGCGACGTCCGTGGTCCCCGAGAAGAGCTCCACGTCCTCCAATGTCCTCCTGGAGCCACAGATGAACGACAAGTTGCAGCCACCTCCCGCTCCAATCAGCGCTATGAACGTAGAGTCCAAGCCCAATAAGGTGCTGATCGAGGAGCTACCGTCCCCTTCGCGTGGTCAGGCAGCCTCCACGCTGACCGGGAAAGAGACTATGACTGTGGACGCCATTGTGAAGCCCTTAGAGACCCCGCATGGGGCGAAGAAGAAGGCCAAGCGTAGTGCTGGAGTAGTCAAGCGCGGCTTCCTCAACTCGAGCAAGACGCAGCTGTACCCGAAGGGGTCGAGCGAGGGCCACGCGCCGTCCGCGTACGTGAATTTGCTCAGCCGCAGCAAAGTCGTGGATCTGGGCGAGGCGGAGCGACAGCATCAGGCTCAGGAAGAGCAGCGCACGCAGAGTGTGGCGTCGCTGCTCGAGACGATGGAGCATGACGACAGCAAGACGAAGAAGCCGAGCAGTCAGCAGGACGCAGACGTGGACCACGGGGACTACGCCTTCGAGCAACTTTGTCTCCAGGCGGATCCTGATCTCCAGCCGGCTTCGAGTCGTCGCGATGGTGCCGTAGGCGCCGGTGGGGACGCTGCGCTGGGCCTGGACGGGAACTTTGAAGCGCTGACGAAGCTCCTGGCACCGTGAGACCGCAAGACCGCACACGCACGCACCTGCATCCAGGCAATGCACTTGGGATGGGGCTCAACCAACTGCAGCACAAGCAGCAACTCACACAGGTAACACGCGTATTCTGCAGCGTGGTCATCGCCCCCCTTCTCGTCTCCGCTCCCTCCTTCGTGTCCTTCCTTCTCGCCGCTTTAACTGCGCGACTCGGGCTGCACGAGGTCCTGGATGCGATGGTAGCTCATGAGCAGGAAGGCGTTGAGGCGTCGCACGCTCGAGGCCGTGGACGCGAACTGCTCCAGCCGCTTGAGCAGCAGCACCGTGTTGTGCTTGACGCTCATGGACGGGTGGAAAATGCCCTGCGCCACCGTCTGCAGGCCACCGCGCAGCACCGGCAGGAAGCTCAGGAACTCGAGCAGCTCCGACTCCGAGTGCAGCAGCGCCACCAAATCCGCGTAGATCTTCTCCACGAGCGCGTCGTCCAGCGCCACCATGTCGCCCTGCAAGCTGCGGAGGTGCTTCTGGAGGTCCACGCCCGTGGTCTTGGCGTCAAAGGCGGGCGAGTGCGCCGTCCACCGCCGTCTCGCGTCCATGAACCGCTTGTAGTTGTCCGTGCGCGCCCACTTGGTGATGCGCTTGTTGTTGCGCGCGAGCTGCTTGGCCTGTGTGTCCGGACTCAGGTAGTTGGCCTCGCCCAGCGCCAGGTCCACCACGTTCTTGCGCGTGTACTCCTCGAACATGCAGCGCACCCACTCTTCATCGTAGCCTGCGGCCACGCCGTCCAGCACCTACAGAGCCCAGCACAGACACAGCAAATCAGCTCGTACACGGCCAAAGCAAGCCGAGCCATGGCAATCGCCGGCCGTACCTCGAGCACGAAGCTGCGGTCCGAGCCGTCAAAGTCCTCCTTCTCGACAGGCGACGATAGGAAGACCTCGCCCGTGGAGACCTCGCCGAGCACGTCCCACCAGTCCTGCTTGGTCTTGAACATCGGGTTCGTCACGCCAGCAATGTACCCGGGCACGGAGAGGAAGCCCAGGTCCGTCAGGTTCGCGTAGCTGTCGCCACACAAGGAGGTTCCCCCGTCCGTGAACAAGTTCGTCGGTTAGTAGGCTCGTGAATCCCCCCAATCCCGTGGACAGACAGACCGCAAGGACGCACGGGAACTGGCGCTGGACGAGGCCAAAGAGTGGCGGGCACACGAGCGAGCTGGTGGACAGCACGTAGCTGCAGACCTCGCCCGCCGGGCGGTTGTAGCCCAGCAGCAACACGCGCGCGCCCGTGAGCACGGCGTTGTAGATGAGCATGGTCTGCTCGCCAAAGGTCTGCAGCAGCTGGCGCAGCGTGCCGTCGTCGTGCTGGTCGTCCGTGCTGCAGAGCTTGAAGCGCAGCGGGAGCGCCTGCTCGCCCCAGCGCGCCTGCGTCTTGAAGAACAGCGCGCGCTCGAGCTCCTCGGCGTCGTGGGCATTGGCTGCGGCGCGGCCAGAGCTGCTGATAGTGCGCTTCATGAGCCGCCGCTCCATCTCCGAGAGCCCGCGCACGCCGCTGACGTCCACGGCGTTGACGACGTCGAACAGCTCGCGTAGCACTGCTGCGCTCTCCGTGTCGCTCGGCGCGCCCACGATCTTCCGGACGGCGAGATCCAGCACGCCCTTGAGCGCAAAGCAGCTCTTGTGCGTGGAGCAGAGCGCCACAGCCGTCACCTTGGCACCGCGCCGCGCCTCCGTGTCGTACGTGGTGCGTACGACGCTCAGGCAGTACATGAAGGCCTTCAGCGGGTCTTCCGCGTCCTTGCTGGGCCTCGGCTTGTCGTCCGGGTCGGCGGCTTTCTCGTCGCTGGCGGCTTCGGCGTCGTCGGGAAACGACCCGGCCGCCTTGTGCGCGCTGCTGCGGTTGAGGAAGAAGAGCGTAAAGTCCTCCTCGCGGTTGTGCACGCCCTCGGGCAGCATCACGTCCGCGAAGAACTCGGGCGAGTAGTGCGTGAAGCTGCACGGGTAGCTCGCGCGCAGAGTGCTGCCCTTGGCCACGTCAAACTCCGCGTACAGCACCACCTCCGCCAGCGGCCGAGGCTCTCCGGGAGCCGCCGCAGCAGTAGCACCCGTGTCCTCGCCCGATGACGCAGCCACAGGCGCCATGGCGGGCGCAGCGTCGTCGCCAGCAGCAGCAGTAGTAGCAGCATCCGTAGTCTCCGCCATCTTCCTTGCTTCTTGCTCTTCAAGTGGAGAAGGTGCCAGCGAGCAGCTCCCTTTCGAAATTGATATGAAAATGTCGACCGAAGGTGATGGATAGCGAGGTGACGCGAAGGTGCCCAGAATGTCGCGCGAACCAGCGGAATCCCCGCTTTTTCTTGTGGCGGCTACACACACGCCTGGGCCTGGCCAGTGACGCCTCAAACGCCTCGCGCTCCGTGCTCACGGGGGCCTTGCGCGCACCAGCACAGCCATATGCGCCCCCTGACTGCATCCCGCCGCGCTACCAAGCCAGTCCCCCCCCCCCACTCCGGGCGAGGCACGGCGTGCTCCAGGCGCCGCCTTCGGTGTCCATGATCGCGAGCCTCTCCCGGGCCCCATCGTTCGAGCAACATGTCGGCCTCGAAACGCGCAAACACGGGCCAGCGCCCGTCTTGGCACGACCTTCCGACCACCTTCGCGCCACATCCTCCCCCCACGCCCTTTCCAAACGGAGCTGCTGGAGGCAGCAAGGCGATCAAGTCAAAGCCATAACGCATCCATCTGGCCGAGGTGACGAGCAGCAGCAGCAGCAGCAGCTCCAAGCAGAGCCCCCGCCGCAGTAGCAGCAAGCGCGAGCAAGCTTAGGACGAGTATGGCGTTCCTGCCGAGTCTGGAGCGCGTGGCGCAGCTGCAGCAGCTGCCAGAGAACGCGGAGAAGAACCTGGTGCCCGTGTACCTGGACGCCGTGGCGGACCTGGACACGCCCGTGTCGGTGCTGCTCAAGCTGCGCGAGGGCCAGACGCACGCCTTCCTGCTCGAGTCGGTCTCTCCGGGCGAGCAGATCGCGCGCTACTCGTTCATCGGCGCCGGGCCGCTCAAGGTCGTGGCCACGGGCAAGGGCCAGGCCTTCGAGGGCGACCCGCTCGAGAACCTCGAGCGCGAGATGCAGCACTACCGCACGGTGCAGCTGCCCGAGCTGGCTGTGCCCATGACGGGCGGCGCCGTGGGATACTGCGGCTTCGACGCCATCCGCCACTTCGAGCCGCGCCTGGCGCCCTACGTGGACGCGCAGACGGACGTGCTGCAGGCGCCCGAGAGCATCTACATGTTCTTCGACACGGTCGTGATCTTCGACCACGTCTTCCACTCGCTCAAGGTCGTCTCGCACGTGCGTCTGGACACGGACGACCTGCCGGCCGCCTACGCCGAGGCCACGCGCAAGATCCAGGCGGTGAACGCGGCGCTGGAGCGTCCGCTGGCCCGCAGCTCGAGCGGTGCGCACGCCAATGCGCCCAACAGCGGCACCGCCGTGGCCGTCGACCTGGAAGCCGCGTCCAACGTGGGCCAGCAGGGCTACAAGCGCTTTGTGGAGCAGCTCAAGACGCACATTGTGGACGGCGACATCTTCCAGGCAGTGCCGTCGCAGCGGTTGGCCGTGGACCTCCCGCGGGACGTGCACGCGCTGGACTTGTACCGCCAGATGCGCGCCATCAACCCGTCGCCTTACATGTTCTACCTGGAGCTGGGCGGCGACTTCCAGATCGTGGGCGCGTCGCCCGAGATGCTGGTCAAGGTGAACCACGAGCGCGAGGTGGAGACGCACCCGATCGCCGGCACGCGCCACCGCGGCGCCACGGAGCAAGAGGACGCGCGGCTGGCGCAGGAGCTGCTGGCCGACGAGAAGGAGCGCGCCGAGCACATTATGCTCGTGGACCTGGGCCGCAACGACCTGGGCCGCGTGGCCGCGCCCGGCTCCGTGCGCGTGGAGAAGCTCATGCAGATCGAAAAGTACTCGCACGTGATGCACATTGTGTCGGTGGTCAAGGGCGACCTGCGCGCGGACCGCAGCGTGTACGACGCCTACCGCGCCGTGTTCCCGGCCGGCACGCTGTCCGGCGCGCCCAAGGTGCGCGCCATGGAGCTCATCTGCTCGCTGGAGAAGGAGCGGCGCGGCGTGTACTCTGGCTCCGTGGGCTACTTTAGCTTCAGCGGCTTCCTGGACACGGCCATCGCCATCCGCACCATTGTGGTCAAGGACGGCAAGGTGTACGCGCAGGCCGGTGGAGGCATTGTGTACGACTCGGACCCGCAGGACGAGTATGTGGAGACGGTCAACAAGCTCGGCTCGGCGGTCAAGACGCTGGAGAAGTGCGCGGCGCATATGGCGGCGGGCGCGCAGTAAAGCGCCGGACCAAGGCGGTGCAGATAGCTCCGTCCGGGCGCATGAGTCCCGAAGGCAAGTGGAAAAGGATGCAAAATGGTACCAGTGGCAGTTTACTGACAAAAACGGCTCGGGACGCAGCCATTGGCCAGACTGTGGAGGCGGAGAGAGAGGGGCGGCCACACTGAGCCCCAGTATGCCCATACAAACACGACGTTGTTGTG
>JAADYJ010000512.1:0-19814 GCA_023338205.1 Halophytophthora polymorphica
GTGCGTGCGTTGTGGTGCTGGCAGTAAGTGTCGAGGCGGAGTGGCTGCGGTCCAGACGACGTGGGTGCACAGCCGCTGAGCAGGAAGCCAAGGCGCAAGGTGTCGACGGAAGGAAGTGACGTGGTGGCATGGGGCGTTCGTAAGTGCAGCGGTGCAGCAATTTCTTCGGGATTTCTCCTGATTGGTCGAATGTTCACGTCCTTTTCACCCTAATTTGTCATATCCAAATCAGCCGATACCATTATGGGACAAAAGAGCGTCGGCATGATTTGTCCGCGACCAATGGCTGCAGCGCCTTCTCGACCGACAGCGCTGCGCCACCGGGACGGCTGCAGCCCCACAGCGCGCAGCACGCCACTGCCGCCGCCTCCTGTCTGCTTGCATGCACAGCAGCGCTGAGAAACAGAGGTGGCGTCCGTCCCGTGCGCTCTCGTCGGTGCATACGCGTCTCAGCCAGCCAGATCTGCTCAGGAAGATGTCGATCACGTACACTCCAATTCACACCCTTGGTTTGTGCCTTTAGCCTCACATTGCAAGTTTGTATTGCCTTCGAAAGCATTACCCCCGTTTTTGGCACGTTGGTCACCGATATGCTCCGCTTCTTCCTCGTCCGACCCCCTGGGCCGCATTCTTCTTCTTCGCCCGAGCCCAGAAGCCGCCGAGAGGAACTGCCGCTTGCCGACGCTGTGTGTAGCTGCGTGTAGCTGCAGCGCCCCCAGCCCCCCCAGAGCCCAGTAGAGTAGCGTCTGCGCGTGCGACTCGCGGCTTGAGCCATGGCGGAACCGGTGCCGGCCGCGCCCGAGGAGAGCATGAACCTGTATGAGGTGCTGGGCGTGGACAAGTCGTCGAGCGAGCTGGAGATCAAGACGGCGTACCGCAAGCTGGCGCTCAAGTATCACCCGGACCGCAACGCCGGGTCCACGGAGGCGGCCGACAAGTTCAAGCAGGTGAGCACGGCCTACGCGGTGCTGAGCGACCCGAACAAGCGCCGGCAGTACGATGTGGCCGGCGAGGGCGGCAAGGACACAGAGTTCGAGAGCGTGGACGTGGAGGCCATGGGCGGCTTCGGCCGTATGGTGGGCGCGCTCTTCACCAAGATCGGCATGCCCATCCCGACGCAGATCTCGCAGAGCGTGCTCTCGGCGGCGCGCGACCTGTGCGACGAGCGCAACCACAGCACGCAGTTGCCGGTCGTGACGCAGATGGTCTTCGGCATGGAGCGTCACGCCAAGGTGGACAAGCAGGACGCGCACTTCTACCGGCTGCAGGTAGACAAGGACCGCGACTCGGTGGTCTTCATGTGTCGCTCGGCCACCAAGTCCAAGTTCAAGCTGGTGCTCTTCGACTCGCACGGCGGCGTGCGCATGGTGCAGGAGTCCATCAAGAAGCCACGCTGCACGGCCGCCGACATGTACCTCTCGAGCTCCGTGGAGCTCATGGACCTCAACGAGATGTGGCCCGGCCAGTTCAAGGACGAGTCGGAGCTGCCCGACATCTTCAGCAAGCTCTCGCTCTTCGAGGTGCGCCGCACCGTGCCGCTCGAGAAGGGCGAGCACCTCTTGTGCGTCTACGGAGACAATTGGCTCTCGGCCGTCAAGTACTCGATCAAGTGCATGAAGATCGACGAGCAGGCGCCGGCGCTGCACACGATCCAGCAGAGCGAGCACGAACTCGTGGGCATCAAGGAGGACCTGGACAAGCTCCAGAAGGAGTACGTGGCGGCCAAGAAGGCCTTCGAGGACGTCGCGGCCCGTGTCGACGAGAAGCAGCAGCGCACGGAGGAGCTGCTGGAGCAGCGCGAGCAGGCCTACGAGCACTTCCTGGCTGCCTGCGACCCCACCACGACGCTGAGCGCCACGGGCGAGGACGACTCACGGGCCTCGGTAGGCTCCAACTCGGGCGGCAGTCCGGCCGGCATCCGCAACATCTTTGGCGGGTTCCAGAGCCGCTTCTTCTCGGGCAAGGAGCGCACGAGCTCCATGGACGCAGGCGGTAGTAACGCCTCGTCCTACTCGGCCACCGCCAAGTAGCCACCGCGTGACGAGGACGACAGGCGGCAGGCGGCAGGCGGCAGGCGCAGGAGGACGCCAGTATGGCTCTCATACGCCAGAGAGACGTACTTGCAAGTAGAATTTCAGGATCAAGTGGCGTCATTTGCTCGTGTACGTACGTGTACATGTACATGCTCGTGTCCCTCTTGCGCATGGAGCTACTGCCACACGCCGCTGTTCTCCTTGTGGCTGGACAAAGCAAGAGACTAGTAGTCGTCCAGCAGTCGCTGGCGCTTGGAGTCCACGGGGTCCTCCAGCTTCTTGGCCATGCAGTAGGCGTGTGTAAGCCACGGCACAAAGGCCGCCGCGAAGAGTAGCTGGCCCAGGAAGAAGGCCGCGCCGAACATGGGCAGCTCGACGGCCAGCGCGTTGTAGAAGCGCGCGAGCTGCGTGAGTCGGCAGTGCGCGGGCGTCCCGCCCGTCTTGGCCGCGTCTGCCGCCGCCTTGGCCGCTTCTTCCAGTGTACAGGGCACTACGTGGCCCGAGGCGTCGGCAAAGACCTGGTGGCCAAAGGTGGCGTATTGCGGCGCCAGGGTGAGCAGCGAGAAGAGCCCGACCATGGCCATGTGGATCATGACGAGCGACACGAGCGTCATGGTGGGCGCGGACGTAAGGCGCGGCTGCAGTTTGCCCAGATGGAAGCACAGGAACTGCAGTCCGTGGCGCTTGAGCACCAGCAGGGCCACGAGGAAGAGGTAGACGAAGAGCACGGCGAAGAGCACGTAGTCGAGCGGGAAGACGCGCGACGCCAGCACCAGCAGCAGGTCCATGGGGTTGGGCAGCTGCGGCGCGTTGAGCAGGAAGCCGCGCTCGAAGCTCGAGTGCGCCATCTTGTCGGCGCTCGTGATGAGCATGGACGTGACCACGAGCAGCGAGAGCAGCAGCAGCAGCACGCCGCACGGGATCTGCCAACACGCCAGCTTCCCGTTGAGCGCAAAGCGCTGGAGATTGGCGTTCAGCACGTCTCGACGCTCCCGTAGTAGTTGCTCGCGCGTGTGGAGCTGAGCCAAGCGGTCCTTGTCGGCGCCACTCATCTGCTGCTCCACGGCGTAGCGCTGGAGGATGGTCTCTCGCGTCTGTGTGGTGGCCTGCGTCTCCAGCGCGTTCTCCTGCAGTAGGTCTTGGAAGGTGGAGCGGTTCTCGTCCACGCTGTGGTCCTCCATGAGCAGCCCAACTAGCGGCACGCTGGCCAGGCCGCGACTGCAGACGAAGAGCCAGAGGTACATGCCCAGCAGCGCCAAGATGCCCACGACTAACCGCAGGAAGGTCTCGAGGTCGGACGAGAACTTGAGCAGCGGCCGCAACCAGTCGATATCCGAGCTCGCCGGCTTCCCGCACATGAGCACGACCATGACCATGATCAGCAGCAGCGAAAGCCCCAGCAAGAAGCAGGCCGTGCGCTTGAGCGCCGGGAAGCAGCGCTCTCGCACCGAGAAGCGCAGCGTCAGGTGCGCGATTTCCGTCTGCTTGGCGTAGTTGTACACCAGCGGCGCGCCCACGAACGAGTAGAGCGCCAGCGCCGCGAAGTACACCTGGTACATGGTCTTGAGCGCCTTGGCGTTCATCGGCACGTGAGGCAGCGCGTTCTCCAGCAGATACACGTCCACAGGCGCCGTGAAGAGACACAGCAGCGACAGATACAGCGCCAGGATGCACACGCCATTGACCAGGCGCGAGGAAACCTGCAGAGGCGCCGCGCTGAGCGTGGACGTGCCCGCCAAAGCCGCCAGCGACGTGTTGGCGCCGTGCTTGGGCTGTGCGTACAGCACCACGGCCGCGCTGAGCGCGAGCAGCACGGCCGCCACGCTGGCATACAGCAGCCACGCCAGCAGCGACGACTCGTCCACCGGTGAGACGTCCATAGCGCGGGCTTGTAGCTGGGAGGTGGGGTGAAGGTCGCAGCCACGACGCCAGCAATAGCTTCTGGTTCGGCGAAGGCGTGCGTCGGGCGTTGGGCTTTGAAGTGGCAGAAACGTTCTTTTGGGTGGGAGTTGGTGTTGTGCCACCTTAATCTAGGCCTAAAAGGTGAAGTTGGAGTCCATGGCCAAGGTTTGTACGCTATTTGAGGTGTGATTGCCGGAGAAAATGCCGAGGTTGACGTGGTGCACATAAGGAAGTATCTTGGGACGAGCAGGTTCGGGCATCGACCGACAGGAATGCGCGACGGGAGCCTGAGCTACGCGGACTTCTGCGCTGAGGCGACGCTGCTGGCGAGATGCTCGCACGAGGTGGCGCGTGCGCAGGCGGTGGGCGATGGCGCCTGTGTGGCCACGTGGGAGTGGCGGCACGGCAACCGACAGGTCGGTGCGGTGGCCTTCGAAAGCTGCAACGGCTTTTAGCAGAACCAGCGTGGGTTGCTAGAAAGGCTTACGGCTCCCCACGGACGCAGCACTTGGACGGTGACTCGTACCTTGTGTCCACAGGGAACGCGCGCAAATACGGAGGCAGCAACTCTGTTGGCACGGCAGGAATTGCGTCGGACGAAGATATCGACGAGCTGCTCCTGCTTGAAGACGTGAGCAGGCTGGTTCACTGGTTGTGTCTTGCGAAAAAGGATTGCTCTGGACAAGATGCCGTCTCTCACTCGTGCATTCTTGTCGATAGGAGCCCGGCGCGGACGAGGATGCCACTGGCGCAATGACAACGGAGGTCGAGTACCCACGCCGCACCAACGCGACTGTGTTGTTCGAGTTCCACATTGTCTACCACACCATCTTCGAGACGCCAGTGCTGTACTTCCGAGCGTCGGCAATAGACGGAACTCCGTTGTCGGCCAACGTCGCGCTGGGCGACGTGGAGCTCCCGGGCGGTGGAGATCGCTCGGCCTTCGTGTCCATGGAGGACCACCCGGTGCTGGGCGAGCCGTACTCGTTCCTGCACCCGTGCGAGACGGCCGCAGCCATGCATCTACTGCAGGGCCAGCAGCCAAAGCGTCCTAGTGGCCACAAGCCTAGCTATCTCGCGAGTTGGCTCAGCTTGGTGCAGCCGCTGACAGGTATCTCGCCGGGAGACTATTATGCTGCATCGTAGGTTCGGGTCCCGTAAAGTTCGTATTTGAAACACGTCCAGTGTAATTAAGTACGCACTGTCAGCTTCGAAGTCGCCGATGCACACGACAAGAAAGGCGGATGGAGCGCAACGCGGCAGGCCAAGACGAAGCGCTGCACCCGCGTAACTCGTACGCCAAGATGCCGTCGCGCGGTGCACGCAAGATGCGCAGACGCATGACCATCGGTATGTGGCCTCACTCGCTTTCGTGTGCGTGTGCGTGCGTGGTGCTCGTGCGTGTTGGGCTGTGTTCAGACACCGTCGTTCGCCGTCTTCAGGGAACAGGCCGCCGATTGCCGTGATGATGAGTCAGACCAAGTATGCCTTCGGGTCGCGATTGCCACTTCCTGCCAAGGACACCCAAGCGCCAGGCAGCAACAGCAGAGCGAAGACCGCGCGCGGGCGTAGCGCGGAGAAAGAGCGCAAGGCGCGAGACAGCAAGAGCCTCAAGAAGCGCCGCGTGCTCACGTCGCGAGAAGCAAATGGTTCATCGCTGAAAGCGACGGCAGCGCACGGCAAGACCATCGTCAGATCGGTGCTGCCGATGGAGGGCAGCCATCTGCCCATTCCTACCAAGGTGTCGGACCGCCTGGTCTCCTCGCTGCTGCACGCCTCCGCTCGCACTCGCTCAGAACCGGAGGGAGAAGACGACACCGCAGCAGACCGCGAAACGAGTCCGTATCAAGGTAGTGTCTTATGTGAGGAATATTCTGATGCACATCCGTTGCCGTGGAAAAGTTGGGAGCTAACCTGACCTTGGGACTTTGCTTTCAGCCGCTGCAGATCCCGCATTCTGGCGCAAGCGTCGAGATGCAGTCCTCGCATCAATTGCGGAGCTGGACACCATTGAGTACGTGTGGGTAGTGGATGGGGCTAATCGGGCTTTATTGCGCAATGCTGCTTGTGTCCGTCCTCATGTTTTTGTTTTTGCGCTGCCGTATGGTGGTGTATGGCTCCCAGGAAGCGGATTCTGAGGCTCACCGAATAGTGTGGCACGCGCAATCTTTGACGAACGCTCTGCCCTGAAACCCCACTAAGTCGATTGCAAATAGCAGGAGTGTCTGTGATCAGAGCGCTCACCACGCCGGCCTCGCTGTACGCATGAATCTATCTCGGTTTTATTTACTCGTTCGCCCCAACACAACCTCTGCGGTTGATCGTCGGATGCTAGTGTTCGAGAACAGAGACGCTACTTTCTGGTGGGCACACTCACGCTCTCCATCCTAAGCGTGCCGCACAACGGAGAAACTGCAAGAAAGCAGCGGATCTCCATGAAAACTGCCCTCGAGTTCGAGGCATCCAAGTCGGGCGACAGACTCCGCATTGCTAAGTGCGTGGTGCGAACTTAGTGGAACCGGCAGTTTTGATTGGCCAGTTGTCGATGATGCTTCAAAGCAAAATCGCATTCACGCCGAGGTGAGCGGCTGGAGGCGTCTCCAGCTTCATTCCCCTTCTTCTCCCGGCGTGACGTCCACCGCAGCACTTGAGCGCCATGTCGTCGCCGTGGCAGGTTCGGCCATGGCTTTGCCGTCGTCTTCTCCGCTCTGTTCGGTGTGTGCGGCTTGCTAAACGCTGTGCTTGTTGCTGCGGCTCAACAGAAGTACCAGCTGGCTCTGCAGACGTCTCCCCTTCGGTGCGTTCCTTGTGCTACGTGGGCTGATGGAAGGCGCTGCGGTTCGTCTATAGGCTTACCGTGTGCATGTGCACTGTGTTTGTGTGCAGCACGAAGGCACTGACGTCCGCGGGCGTGGCCATGCTTGGAGAAGTGCTGGGTACGAGGAAGTAATCGAGCCTCAACCTTGCGTTCAACGGCACGCGCTTTCCAGGAAACTGATCTGTCTTGCTCTCGTGCGTGTTGCTATTTGCAGGCCACGTACTGAAGCATAAAACGCTGCGTGTACGGCTACAGCGAGGATTGTACAAGTGCATACGTCGTTGCGGGTCCTGGAGGCGCGGCATGGCTTCGGCTGACCTGCGACGCATCTAATATATCTTTTGTCGGAACAGGGGCTTTCAGCGCGGCAAATGCTAGCCTTCTTCGCCTTTGGGTACGTATTTAAGGCTCAGTCTCTATACTCGCTGGGCTGCGCTCTCGTGGATGTGACGGGCTTGGTCTTATCACTTGCTTCGTGCTCTAGCGGTGCCATCACTGGCCCGGTACTTCACTACTGGTACGGATTCCTCGAGACCCAGCGTCTCACCAAGGAAAAGCTGGTAAGGCGGCACTAGATCCTTGTGGGCCAAGGCGTCGATCTGTAGACGCAATGCACTGGTCTAACCGGAACGCGTGTGGCTGTGCTCCTACAGAGCCCCAACAAGAAACTGCTGCTGGACCGACTGGTCTACACTCCGCCCATGGTGGCCTTCACCATTTTCTCGGTACGTTTCGTGCGTCCTTGGGATCGAAGCGTCGAGTCTATCTTCTGATTGCGCTTGCTACGGCTGTAGCTGGGCGTGATGCGCGGTTCAAGCGCCAAGGCGTCTCGCGAGAACCTCGCGCGCGTGTACGTGGGCGCGCTGCTCATGAACTGGAAGGTCTGGACGCTCACGCAGTGGCTCTCCTTCCACTACGTGCCGCCGCAATTCCGTGTCCTGTGGGGTACGTGGCGCCACCGACTGCGAAAGGCGCGTTGCGGTACCTCGTGCGCCTTGTAACATGTGCGTTCCTGTTTGTATCTGCTCGAGCCAGGCAACGGCGTGGCGCTCTGGTGGAACTCGTACCTGTCGCTCACGCAAAACTAGAGCCACCGACCGGGTTCCCCCACGCGCAGACGAGAGGAAACGCAGCGCAAGCAGTGACGGCTCCAGGAGAAGTTTCGTGTGGGAGCTGCGTAAGAACGTCGTTATCCCACAGCTCTGAAGTGTACCCTGACAATCTGAGAACGCGCGACCATCACTCTGCCTCTGGAGCCTCTGAGACTTGATATTCGACGTCAACTCTGCGCCAACCGTCGAGTATTTGATTGCTCGGGATATTGAATTACGCAGGTGTGTCTCACTTTCCTCCGAATGGACCTTCCCCCTCGCCTTTGGCTGGACCGACACCTTCGCATTTCCCATTCAGCTCTTCTGCTCACGAAGCGGTAGATATATCGGGAGGAAGAGAGCGACCTGCGCAGCCACACCTGACGCCCGACGCCCGGCGCCGAGGCCCCAGTACAGTCGCCCTCATGCAGACGCCCTCCGCAGCGCAGCGTGTGCCGTCGCTGGCTGCGCTGTGCGTGGCGCGGCTGGCTGTGGGCGCGCCCGCCCGCGTGCTGCTCAGTATCTTGCGGTGCGTGTTTGCTGGCTTGCATTCGTGCGCGGCTTGGCCGATCGTGCCATGTGTGGCTGTGTGGAAGTGAGGTGAGAAGACTAACGCGTTGCAACTGCTGTGTTGTGTGCGCGGAACTGCAGCCGCCTGCCCGAGGAGCTCGTGCTGACGCTGCTGGCCGACATGATCGCGGCCAAGACGCTCACGGACGACCGGCTGGGCGCCTTCTTCATGATCTCGCGGCGCGTGCTCAAGCTGGACGGCTGCTGCTCCATCCGCAACTCCATCCTGCGCCAGATCCCCTTCCGGTGCCCGGAACTCGTACGTCTCTGTCCGATGATCAGGCGGTCTCGCTTCTGCTGCCATACTGACTGACCAACTGCCGTGTTGCTACCGTTTTTGGCCGTGCAGCGCTGCCTGGACCTGTCCAACTGCTCGCAGGTGACCAACGCCGTGGTGCGGGCCGTGCTGCAAGGCTGCTCGAGCCTTCAGACGCTGCGACTGGACGGCGCCCGCCACATCACGGATGCCGCTTTTCAGCCAGACCACTCGCCGTTCTACGCTCTCCACGCCTGCACCTCGCTCAAGGTCGTGAGCTTCGCGCGCTGCTCGCAGCTCACCAAGCACCTGGTGCTCTTCCTCATCAAGGCGTGCCGCTCGCTCACTGACATTAGCTTTTCCCGCTGCAAGCGCATCAGCGACGACGCCATCCACTTGCTGCTGCGCTCGGCCACAGACCTCGAGCGGCTGGACCTGTCCTTCATGGGCGTCTCGGATGAGGCCTTCACGACGGAGCCGTCCGACCAGCGCAATGGTTTCTACGCCATGGGCCGCTCGCTGCGCGCCATCGACCTCACGCAGGCCAGCATCACAGACGCCACGCTCTTGGCGCTGGCCAAGCACTGCCCCAAGCTGGAGGAGGTGAAGCTCAGCTGCTGCAGCGAGATCACGGACGTGGGCGTGGAGGCGCTGGCCCGATCGTGCAGGAGGCTGCGCACGCTGGACCTGAACAACTGCGCGCTCGTCACGGACCGCGGCGTGGGCGCGCTGGGCAGCTACGGCCACCAGCTGCAGCGCCTCAACCTGTCGTGGTGCATGAACATCACGGACAAGAGCGTGGTGGACGTCGCGCACGGCTGTCCGAACCTGCGGGAGCTGCTGCTGGTGTGGTGCACGCAACTCACGGGCGCATCCGTGGACGCGTTCCTCCCCGGCACGGACTCGGCGTGTGCAGAACCGACTGGGACGAGGATGGACACTAGCGCAAGGAGGACGAAGCTGAACGTGAGCGGGTGCAAGGCCATCAGCGAGGCGCACGTGGCCGGTGCAAGACGGGAAGGCCTAGAGGTCGTCACGGGCGCCTGACGCCCAAGCACAGGGGCGAGGCCCAAGCGCCCGCATTTTAGAGACCCCAACAAGCCGAGACAGCCCCATTCCCCAGGTAAATACACGTAAGTTATGAGAGTGGCGCCGCGCAGAGCAGACAGAGGCGACGAGCTCTGGTGCAGCCTGACAGAGACAGCAAAGCCGGACGCGTTGGTCTACGGCCTGCAAGAAACAGTGGAGATGGATCTCTTGCGGGTCGTGGCTGGTGCCGCCTTTCTCGCCTGGGGTCTCCATCTCGCGTCGTTTCGGGGGTCTGGGTGCATTTCCGACCAATCAGAGTGGCGGTTGTCTTCTTTTCATATCAGCCAGTAGTATCGCGTGCTGTGGTCGTGTTTTGTCCAATAGCGGGGAGCGAGCCTCGCTCACGTGGCTGCATGCGGCGGCAGCAGGCGAAAGCGCTACAAGTCGAAGTGGAGGCGAGATACGAGCGAAGATGGCGGCGTGGCGGCGCTTCGACATCAACGCCAAGGGCGTGGAGGGCATCCAGGAGCGCACCATCGGCGGCGGCGTGGTGACGCTGCTCAGCTGCGTGTGCGTGGCCTTCCTGCTGCTCTCCGAGCTCTCGGTGTGGTGGACCGTCACGGTCACGCACCGCATGCACGTGGACACGGACCCGGTGCGTCGACGGCTCTCGCGCGCTTGATCCTCGCTCTCTGGTGCTGCTGTTGATCTCCAGACACGGCGGGATAACTGACAGTGCGTTGGCGTCTGTGTGGATGCGGGGAACGGGGCCCAAGCAGCAAGACTTCCCGATCAATGTGGACGTCGACATCACCTTCCTGCATGAGCCCTGCAAAGGTACCATGCACACTCTCCCTGCTGCGCGCATGGCAGTGTATTTTACTGCGCTTGTCTGGCGGCGTACTCACGAGAAGACTCGCTTGCGGCTGCAGAGGTGGCGCTGGACGTGAGCGACTCCAAGGGCCACAAGGACATTCTGCTGAGCAAGGACGTGATCGAGGAGGCCTACGGAGACGAAGGCTGCCGGCTCTTCGGCACGGTCCAAGTGCAGAAGGTGGCAGGAGACCTCTCCTTCGCGCACGAGGGCTCGCTCACGGTCTTCTCCTTCTTCGACTTTCTCAATTTCAACTCGTCGCACGTGGTCAACACGCTGCGCTTCGGGCCGCAGATCCCCGACATGCAGACGCCGCTCATCGACGTGAGCAAGATCGTCACCACAAACTGTACGCGTCTCGATCTACCACGAGCGGTTCTACTTGTATGCGTCTGCACCCGGCTGCCTAGTTCACTAACGTATCTCCTGGGGCTTTGCTTGGCGCTGTAGTGGCGACGTACAAGTACTTTGTGAACATCGTGCCGAGCCGCTACGTGTACCTGAACGGCGACTCGGTGACCACGTTCCAGTACTCGGTGACGGAGCACGAGACCAGCTCTCGCTCGCGCAACGGCCAGATCTCCTTCCCGGGTGTCATCTTCTCGTACGAGTTCTCGCCCATTGCCGTCGAGTACATTGAGTCCAAGCCGTCCGTGCTGCACTTCCTCACGAGCACGAGCGCCATCGTGGGCGGCGTCTTCGCCGTGGCGCGCATGATCGATGGCGCCATCTACAGCGTCTCCAAGAAGGTCGACTAGAAGCGGCCGTCGTGGCTCCCAATCGACCCAGAGGCCCAGTTGGCACCGAGAACAAGAGACACAGCAGACTAGACGGACCAGAGTGCGTGGAAGAGAGGGCTATGTTGTTGGCTGTGGGCAGCTTCAGTTGACTATCGTACATGCTGCTTGGCCCCGCCGCGTTGGACGTCTTACACCATCTCTTGGACGCTCTCCAGCGGCTCGGGCCCCATAGCAGCAGTCTTCTTGACCACCTCAAGGCGCTGTTGGAGCTGCTGCTCCCGCGTGAGCTGCGGCTTGAGCTTCCCGTTGCCGTTCACGACGTTGCTCTCGCCCACGAGGTCGTCGTGAAGCAGCGAGACGAGCGTGATGGCCTGCTGGTCGGGCAGCTCGTCCACCACGACAGCCACGTCGGACAGGATCTCGCGCGCGAGGCTCTGCTTCTGCTCGCTCGAGTCAAAGTCGATGGCCGCGTAGGCCAGCGCCGTCTTCTCCACCACACGCACCACCGCCGCTAGCGGCAGCATGCCCAGCGAGTAGAGGTGGAAGCTGGCGCCAATGTACGTCCGGAACGAGTGGATCCCGCTCTGCAGACACTCGCGGCCACGGTAGGACCGCTGGTGCGTCAAGGCCACCTTGCCTCGGCCCGGCGCATACGTGACGTGGTTGCGGATCACGTCGTGGATGAGCACGGCCGAGACGGCGTAGAGCTCCGGGCTCTTGAGCAGCTCCTTGCCCAGATCGATGTCGCCTTGGCCATTGTCCCCCACGAAGACAAAGTGGTGCTCCGCGAAGATGCGCTTGAAGCGCACAAAGTTCTGCTCAAGTAGTCAAAGCGTTAGCCATTGACAACCCCAGCAACCAGAGCATTGCGGCGTAGTGGTGGCTTACCCGGAGCTTGCCCGACGCGATGCGCTGCGTGCCCCACATGTTGGCAAAGCGGCCCATGAGCACTGCAGAGCACACGTCCCAGTTAGCTTGGCGCCTTCCAGTTCATCAGGTCCGCTTCGAGGATAGAGACGTACATGTGAAGTGGTTGAATCCGCAGGCACGAAGCTCGACCAGCGACTTCTGCCGCATGAAGCCCGGTCTGGCTGTCAGGAAGGCCACGCGCTGCACGGTCTTGCACTTCCTAGAGCCGCCGTTCGTGCCGGACTCGAGGTCGTGGAAGCTGCTGTCGTCGCTGTCCGAGGCGTCGGCCTCGTAGCCGTCCTGCTTCTCCATGGCGTCCTTGGAGAGCGAGGCCGAGCGACGCAGCAGCTCCTGCGCGAACTGGTGCACGCCCGGATACACGGTGAGCTCTGGGTACCGCGTGTCGAAGAGCGCAGCCAGCATCGTGTCGTCAATGTCGCTGAAGCACGAAGCAAACCGAATCGTGAGATACCTCTACAAGAAAGCAAGTCACACACCGGGAAGACAAGGCGTAGTGCAGCGCACCAGAGCAGTTTGAGCGGCGCGGTGAAGCCCGGGGAGGCGCTCAGCGCCGCGGCTTGAGCCTCAAAGTGGTCCAGGATGGCGTCGCGGTCGTCACCGGGGCGGATGCGGTGGTAGATGAGGTCGAACATGGGGAACTTGGCGTCCACCTTGTTCTTGAGCTGCAGACAGCGCAGCGCCTGCGTGGCCTCGAAGCACCGGCGCACGCAAACGGCCACGTCCGGCTCGGCCGCGAACTTCTGCAGCGACACGATCACGGTGGCCAGCGTGGAGACGCTCAGCACGCGCAGCTCCAGCCGCTCGAGGCAGAACTGCGCAAAGTGCTGCGCCTTGACCTTGGAGTTGAGCAGCCGATGCACGTTGATGGTCTTGATGAAAGCCTCCATCTCGCGCGGCGTCTCGCACTCGCCCAGCTCCGCGATCGTATCCGTGTACAGCGGCACTTTGCCCGTGTAGCGTACGCCTAGAGACAGCCACAGCGGGTGAGCACTCAGCGCCGTGGACAGCAGCGTCTAGCAGCCAAGAGAGGACGAGGAACGTACGCGCTTTGCGATCCACAGCCAGCAGCGCCTCACGCTCGCCCTCCGTGGCCGAGAAGGACACGCGGTGGTGCCTTGGCGCCTTGTAGGACGACCGCAGGATGCGCATCGGGTCCAGTCCGTGACAGAGCAGCACCGTGCAGAAGCACAGCAGCAGCAGCGCCAGTAGCAGGAAGGGCAGCGTCAGCTCGAACTCGCTCATGCGCTCCATTGCGCGCAGCTTGTGCAAGTCCACGAGCGGCAAAGAGCACAGCGAGCGTCGGCAGCAGGCGTGGATGCAGCGGCGAGGGCGGGCACGGCCAGCAGTGCGCAAGGAGCAGCTCCGTGCACTAAGTGGCGGAAGAGAGGGAAGTGAATGGGGTGGGGTGTTGGCCATCGTGCACTTGAAAAACAGCATCATTCAAGGCTGAACCTACCGTTTTAAAAGTTGCAATCATTTCAATCCGGAATGCCAACTCAGAAAACGTCTGGGGGTGGCGAGCTGAGTCTGGAACTGAGTCTGGGGTTTGCCTGTACCCACCCATCAAACTAATTCATCCTTACGGCCCAAAAGGAGCGCCCTGATTGGCTGGTAGATGTTTCTACATTTTTGATGGGAGTGTCGGCACTCACGCGAGTAGCTCCGAACCGGCCGTGGTGACGGAGCTGCTGCTGCTGGCCGGGGGCTGCTGCTTGTGCGACTTCTGCTGCGAGGAGGCACGACCGCGGCGGTCCTGGAAGGACGAGATGAGCCGCGTGGCGTCGTCGGGGCGTGGCACACGACCCAGCGCGCGAGACACGTCGGTCATGAGCGCCTCCGCCGCGTCGTACTGCTGCCCATCTGACTCGAAGTCGACGCTGCCAAAGTCGCTCAGCGCGGCGCTCACGATATGCCCAAGTGCCTCCACACTCAGGATATCTGCGCGGAACAGGTGGGTCGCTGCGCCGGCGTAGGTCCGGAAGAGCTGGGGCTGCGTCGCGCCGGTCTCCAACGATTCTGCGCAGTTTTCCGGTTGCTCCGCAGCTTCCTTGGCCACGTCGTGGATGAGAACTGCAGCAACGCGATAGCGAGCGGGCTCCTGTAGCAGTGCGTGTCCCAGTTCCAGGTCCATCTGCCCGTTGTCGCCCACGAAGACGAAGCGCCACTCGCCGAAGATCCGAGCCAGACGCTCAATGCTCTGTGCAACAGCAACATGTTGGCGCACATGAGTTCCACACGACGGAAGCATTGTACCTGCAGCTGCAAGACCACAAACTAGACGTACCGCAATTCGGTTGGAGAGGACGAACTTGGATCCAAAAAAGCCGAGTAGCGAGCCTGGAAGCACTGTAGACGCGAGGTTGGCGCGTTAGTTCGCCACAGAGAGCGCCCAAAGGGAGCCCCAAGCGCAGAGCTACTCTACCTGTGCGGTGGGAGAAATCGCAGTCGTCGAGTTCTTTCGAGCACAAGGCGCGGAGCAGCTCTGGCCGGTCACTCAGGAACACGTCGCTCATAGCGCCGGCGTCTTCGCCACTGCTCAAAGCGCGGAACTCGTCTACAAACTGGTGCAAGCCGGGATAGACCATGCCGTCCGGGTATTGTGCGTCGTAGACGTCGGCAAATGCCGTGTCGCTCGTGTCTCTGTTGTCATCACGACACGAGCCAAGGCGCAAAGCCATCGTAAGCCACAATAACAGCACCAAACCACCACCTCAAAGCAGAGCGTCGTACAGCAGCAGTCGAATGGGAGCCACGAAGGCGCTGTCGGCAATCACAGCCTTGGCTTGGGCTTGCAAGTGCTCCAGGATCTGTTCGCGAATGCCGCGGCTTGTTATGTGGCCATGCAGCAGATCGTAGAGCGAATCACGACGTTCAATCGCGACCTTGAGCGCCATACAGTCGCGCGCGAGTCGGGTGTGGAAGCAGTCCCGGATAAATAGTGCGATCTCGACGTCCGATGCGAAAGGCTGGAGCCCCACGAGCAGAATCGCAAGACACGGGTTGCCCAGCGCCGCCACAAGCCCGGAGCGCTGCCAATGGTGCACGAAGGAGCGCGCTCGAGCCCTTGACGTCATGAGCAACGCCATCTCCACGGCATTCACGGCCACCTCAGCCTCCGCGACAGACTTGGCGGCCACGAAGAGCGCCATTGCGCCCGTGAAGTCGTCCTGTGAGCGCGGGAACTGCGCACCTGTAAGACCAACGTGAGCCAACGAACGCCTTGTAGTCGGTGACAAGAACGGCGAACGTACCTCGAGCACTGTGGAGGAGTGAACAAGCTTCGCCGTTGCCGTCCAAGCCCACGCTCGTGGGCAGCAACGCGCTGGTCAATGCGTCGACTTCGCGTCGCCAGTAGATCGAGGCCGCCAGAACCAGGATGACCAGGCCCACCAGCACCTGCAGCAGCATGGCTTCCCGCCTGCAGCACTAAGTGCACTGAAGCGTACAGACCCAATCCACGCCTGTCGAGACGCAGCGCTGTGTGAGCCACTGGTGGCTTGAGCTCTGCCTCTAGCATCGGGAGAGATGCCGTCCCCAGGCATGGAGCATTCCTTCGCCTGACTCAGATGCCCTTTCCAGCTGGAAGAATGTCTCTGAGTCGAAATATACGTCTGAGTCGCGGTGATTGGCATCCACAGCCGCACAACCGAGCAAAACGAACTGCACCGGAAGCATTGGCATGTGGGGCGTAGTGCTCTCGACGCGGGCCTTGGCGACCATGGCGGCTCGCCGCAGCGCTCTCGGCCGCCAGGCCGCAGCTGCCAGTAGCGCGTGCACGTCTCTCGGCGGACAGCGCGGTCTGAGCTCCGTGGACGGCAGCAAGGCGGCGGAGCAGGCCAAGAAGTGGCAGCAGCAGAAGCCCGAGGACAAGGCCAAGTTCCTGTCGGTGCAGGTGGACCGCTCGGCGCTCAAGAACCCGAGCGACTCGCCGCTGCACAGCAAGGCGCCCGTGGACCTGCCGGAAGGTAAATCCAAGGAGAACACGCTGGTGCACATCCTGCGCACCATGATCGAGGTGAAGGGCCCGCTCACGGTGGCCGAGTTCATGCAACGCGCGCTGAGCCACCCGGACCATGGCTACTACATGAAGAAGGACGTGTTCGGCAGCCAGGGCGACTTCACCACTGCGCCTGAGATCAGCCAGATGTTCGGCGAGCTCATTGCGATTTGGTGCGTGGCCACGTGGCAGCAAATGGGCATGCCGGAGGCCATCAAGGTGGTGGAGCTGGGTCCGGGTCGCGGCAGCCTCATGAGCGACTTCCTGCGCGCCGCCAAGTCCTTCCCGCCCTTCTACCAGGCGCTGGAGCTGCACATGGTGGACATGAGCCCCGCCATGCACAAGATCCAGCAGGAGACGCTCCAGTGCGAGCCTGTGGACGACGAGAAGGCGCCGGAGGGCACCATGCGGCTGCCGGACGGCGGCCCCACGGTGCGCTGGCACCCGGATCTGACCAACGTGCCGCACGGCCCGAGCCTCATGATCGCGCAGGAGCTCTTCGACGCGCTGCCTGTGCACCAGTTCGAGTACACGGAGCGGTACGTCTCTCTACTGGCCCTTGTCTTTGCTGTGCGGGGGTCGTCGTCCGTTGGAACTCACGTCGTGTGTGCGCGCGTTCTTGCGTTCGGACTGCAGGGGCTGGTGCGAGCGCCTCGTGGACATTGACTTTGAGGACGGTGGCGACCACTTCCGCTTCGTGCTGTCTCCTGGGCCCACGCCCGCCACGCGCGTGTACATTGGGCGCGAGAAGATCTTCGACCCGTCCGCGGCGCTCCCGGCCGTGTCGCCCAGCGTCATTACGGGCGTGAACGACCTGGAGCGCATGACGAGCGACGCGGGCAGTGAGGCCAACCGTGTGATCCAGCGCCTGGACGTGGCGGACGTGGCCGGCACGCCCGTGCTCACCAAGGAGGCCCAAGTGGGCGACCGGATCGAGATCTCGCCCGTGGGGATCGCTCTGGCTCAAGACGTGGCCAAGCGGATCTCGCAGTCGGGCGGCGCCGCGCTCCTGGTGGACTACGGCCACGACCACCCGTCGCCGCTGAGTCTTCGCGGCATCAAGGACCACGAGTTCGTGAGCGTGCTGCGCGAACCGGGCGACGTGGATCTGAGTATCGACGTGGACTTTGCCACTCTGCGGCGCTACGCCACCATGGAGCCCAAGGTGGTGGCCACGGGGCCGGTGGGCCAAGGCGCCTTCCTCAAGAACATGGGCATCCAGCAGCGGCTGGCCATGTTGCTGCAGAACACCGAGTCGGAGGAGCTGCAGCAGGAGATGTTCTCGGCCTACGAGCGCCTCGTGGAGCCCGACCAGATGGGCACCATCTTCAAGGCCATGGCCTTCACGCACGAGGACATTGGCGCGCCCGTGGGCTTCGAGGAACACCCGGAAGAGCCCAGCAAAGAGTAGACTCGACGATCAAGCAGACGCAGTCGAACTAACGGCAAGCTAAGAGCCAAGACGGTCGCTTTCAATGCGAGACGTGCACAGGAAGAGAGGGAGGTAGACAAGGCAAGCAAAGCTCGTTCATTGCGCCAAAACAAAGTCGTAATTTATAGCGTTAGACGCCTACGCGCGCCGGCCGACCAGGCCGAGAGCACGCAGAAGCCCTCCATCCACCGCTCCTAGGAAGCCCAGGAGCAGACGAACAAGCGACCTGCTTACAGCTTGAGCGGGCCGTGGTTGGGCTTGTACATCTCGTGGTTGCCATCCAGGCCGAGACGGCCGTCCGAGCGCATCTGCGCGTACAGCTCGCGCTCGTACTTGGTGAAGCCCCACTTCTTGGAGCCCAGCACTTTCTGGCGGCCCGGGAATTTGAACTTGGCACGACGCAGGGCCTCCACGACCGAGGGGCCGAACGAGTCCTTGGAGCGCACCGAGATAATCGGCTGGCCGATGGCCACGCGGGCAGCCACACCCTGCGGCTTGCCGTAGGCGTGACGCATGCCCGTCTGCAGTCTATCAGCGCCGGCGCACGAAAGCATCTTGTTGATACGCAGCACCTGGAACGGGTGGCAGCGGATGCGCATGTGGAAGTTGTCCTTGCCGCAGAACTTGGTCAGGTAACGGTTGGCGGCAATACGGGCAGCCTCGAGGGCCTCCGACGACAGCTGCTCCTTCTCGTCAGACACCAGGTGGGCCACGAACGGGAACGTGTCCACGGACGCCTTCTTGTTGCCGACATCGTAGATGCGGATCTTCGGGTCCGGCACACCACGGCAGAAGCGCGACTTGATGAACGGCTTCTTGTTCTGGAAACGGTAACACTTGGCAGGACCTGAAAGGCGCCACAACACGGCCGAGGAACAGCCAAAGCGTCAGCGCAAGCCCTTCCTTGGACGCACATGGCGTCTGCATATACACAGCCACGCGTGGTCAGACGGCGGCGGCAACTTACGACGACCCATTTTGGCTTCTTTGTTTGGCAAATAGCACAATGGCCCATGGTCTGCGCGGCGCTGGCCACCCGGCTTCCGGGCCATTCAAGGCACAAGAGCAGGGTTTTTACGGAGACGTATTTACGTCTTTTATCGCCTCGTCGCTCAGCTTCTGGCATGATTGGTCAACATCACGGGATGGCGTTTCACAGAGACATGATTGGAAGAAAATCAGAAAATGAGGCGTGCCAGGATTGGCTAAAATCACACGTATTGCGTCATCGGGTCGAGCCGCTTTTTTGGCTAATCAGAACGCTTAACCCGCTTAGCCGCCGCGAATCAGACTTTTAGCCAATCAGAACGGTTTTATTGTTTGAAAAGCCATACTAAAACCAAGTACAGTGTGCCGTGGCTGAAATTCAGGAGTTCCAGTCACGGCACGCTGTACTTGGTTTTTGTAAATCATGCTTACAAACGTTTCTTTTTGGATCCAAACGTACCGGTAATATGCCGGTTGTCTTGAATTCGTTTCAAACGTTTCTGTTGAATCCCAAAATGAAATGGGGCAGTACCGGTACGTACCGGTTCGTCCGATACAAAATCCAAGTTCACGGGAATGTCGAAGGGATTTCCGGAAATCCCTTCGACATTCCCGTGAACTTGGATTTTGTATAGAAATCCTCTGCTCTTCAACTGTTTTCTGAAATATCAGTTATCGGTTCAAACTGTGCGGTTATTTACGAAAAGTAAAGGTGTGGCGACATACAAAATCCAAGTTCAGCGTGATGCCGTCGGGAATTCCAGAATTCCCGACGGCATCACCGTGAACTTGGATTTTGTAAAGGACGAATTCAAACGTTTCTGTTGGCATTCTTCCATACACGAGCCAAGTACAGCGTGTCATGGCAAGCAATTCCGGAATTGCTTGCCATGACACGCTGTACTTTGGTTTTGTATTGGACGAATTCAAGACAACGCGACCCATGCCCATCACCATGTGCTGCCACACCACGGACGCCGACGGCAACCGCGACCTACTGCGAGCTGGAGGACGAAGGCTGGCAGTGCGTGGTCTGCGGCTACACCAACGGCACCAAGCGCGCCACCTGCCTCATGTGCGGCACCAGCATCGCCTTCCTCATGGGCGGCGAGCTCGGCCGCCACAAGAGCTCGCAGTCGCTGCTGCGAAACAACA
>JAADYJ010000513.1:0-19805 GCA_023338205.1 Halophytophthora polymorphica
CGCCCGCCCCTCGTTGCTGCGGGGCGAACCCGCCAGGCCGCGACGGCGAGCTGGGCAGTCTCTGCGCTACGTGACCCGACGACGCCGCCCCGCCGATGCGGCGGCATCGTGCAGCACGTCGGTCGTGGCAACGCACGCCGTGCGCACCAAGCAGCTGGGTCATGCATGCCATCTGACGTCGGCGCCATTGACGGAGCGCCGTCATAGCGCTATATCATGACACTGGCAAACAGATGCCCGTCCAATCGGAGGCGATTCCAGCGAATGCCGCAGTGTGATTGGCTGGCCCGGGATTCAGCGGCGCTGTCCGGAAAATACAGGTGCACTTGAAGCGGCTCTGTCCGGAAATAACTGCATTCAACAGTTGCGTGGCATCCCACTGCGCAACCGCGTGTTGATCGTCGCCACCATCTCAGGCGCATGGCCTCCGCGTCTCGACGCTATGCCTGGATGTCTGTACGCGGCGATGGCAATTGCCACTGCAGCCACTTGGGGTCGGACGACTGGACGCTACGGCACGCGTAGAGTTCGTCGTGTGCGCCCGGCTCGAAGCAGACGGCCTTACAAGCAAACAGACGAGGGTATCCGCCGTCTATGGCGCGACCAGGCGCCGTTCTAGGCGAACACGAGCCGCAAGATGCACTTCCCTATGCGGCCTCGGGCCGTCGGCCGGTCGTCCACGCCAGCGCATGACTACGGCCGTGTGTTGATGTGTGTGGCCAGGCCGCTATGAACACTTCAGCCATCTGCTATTCATCGTCTGCTCCGGAAAGAGTGGACACTTCTATCTTATCCGGATATCAGCACCATTATCCGTACCCGAGCCAATAAGAAGTGAACCGATCCGACACGTCGAGAAGCTCCAAGCTGGCGATCGAGATGGCGGCCCCGGCGCTAGTGACGGCACGCGCGCACGAGAACGTGGCTCTCCCTGCTGTAGTGCACCGCGTGGCTGACGACGTGGCGGCCACGGCGCGCGTGCTGATTGTGGGGGACGTGCACGGCTGCTTGGACGAGCTGCAGGCGCTGCTCGCCAAGTGCCTCTTCGACCCGTTGGCCGGCGACCGGCTTATCTTGGTGGGGGACCTGGTGAACAAGGGCCCCAAGTCGCTCGAGGTGGTGCGCTTCGTGCGCGAGTCGGGCGCGCTGTGCGTTCGTGGCAACCACGACGACGCCGCGCTGAACGCCTACTACCGGTGGGTGCAGGCCGGTCGCGAGCCTGGCGGCGCGGAGCCGCGCAAGTACGCCTACGTGGAGCAATTCAGCGCCGAAGACGTGCACTTCCTGGAGCAGCTCCCGTTCTCGCTGTCGCTTCCAGCACATGGCAACGCCATTGTGGTGCATGCCGGGGTGGTGCCGGAGGTTGCGCTCGACGACCAGCAGCCCTTCGACATGTACAAGATGCGCTTCGTGCAGCGCGCGAGCGCCGACGCGCCCTGGAAGGCGCTGGAGAAGGCCAAATTCATGGCTCCTGGCGGCGGGGAGCCGCACATGTGGGCTAAGATGTACACGGGCCCGCGACACGTGTACTTTGGTCACGCGGCGTCTGCAGGCTTGCAGGTTGGACATGTGGTCGTTGCTTGTCGTGGCGGCCTTTGGCCGACGGGGCTGGGCTGACGGGCATTGCTGTGCATGATGTGGATGTTGCCATGTCGTCATGTGCAGCAAGAGCAGTTCGCTACAGGCTTGGATACGGGCTGCTGTTACGGCCGCAAGCTCACGGCGTGCATCCTCCCGGTGCGTCGTTTTGTCTGGCAGATGAGGTGATGGGTGTCTTGACTTGGTTGTTTGCTCCGACCGGTCTGACGCTTGTGACGGCGTTGTGGCTGTTTGGATGGGTGGTACCAGTCGAAGGAGTTGGTGCACGTGGACGCCTTCGAGCAGTATGAAGTTCCCAGCTAGACCAATGTGGGGTGGAGCAGACTCGAGCGTGCGGATCGATACCGACGATATCACGACTAAAGACTGCAGCTCTGGTGCGCTTAGTTCTTCACCTGCTCGTGCATGATCAAAGCAAACTGTCAATGTTCAGCTCGTCCGCTGAAGGTTTTGGCTCGTCCCAGGCAATGCAATCACTGATGCAATCCACTTCATGCAAGCTGCTTCACCGGTTGTCTCGCGCTGCCTGCGGAGGCTGCAAGCTACCTCCTTCCCGACACCCCGCTTCGCTTCTTGTGTACGCCACTCGCCCACGAATACGTAGAGACATCATGCAATATGGACCTGATCTGCTTCTCGCCGCGGTTGGAAAACGCAGACACATTTCGCTGCTTCCTCACGCAGCCGCAGCCTTCCGCGTGATCCCAGCTGCTGAGAACTCGAAGTCGAGCACGCGAACGTGGGCCGTGCAATGCTGCGCCGAGTTCTCGCCAAACTCAATGCTCTCCCGAGCCGCCACCTGGAGCAGCAGTTCCCGAATCTTGGCCACGTCAGATTTGCTGTTGCCCCCGTACACGACGTGCTTGACGCGCTTTCCGTAGCAGGCCACCCCCTTCAGCACCGGGTTAGTGGCAAGCGTGTTTTGGAAGTCGTAGAACTGTCTGGCGCTTGAGGTCGTGGTGTACGCGAAGTAGAACGGTCTGCCATCCATGGCGTCCAGCGTCACTTGGAGATGATAATTCTCCACTGCGTTGTCCAAGTACCACTCCAGCCGCTCAAACGACTCGGCGCTCGCCGTACGTCCCAAACCGATCTCGTTGCGAGCCGCTGAGTAGAGCTGGACCATGTCTCGAAACTCCGGAGCCTTCCGGTCGTTGTAGGGGGTCTTCAAGAATCGCTTCTCCAGCAAGTCCAGAAGCTCGCAAGCTTGACGCTTCCGGTCAACGGAGGCGCAGATCTCCGCGGTCCCTACCACGAACGTGGAGAACGGCAGCGCCGTGCCGCAGAGCTCCCGCACAGGAGCAAGCACAGTGGCTGCAGCTGCAGGAGACTCAAATCGGTGAAGCTTCTGCATCAAGTGAATCAGCTGCACGGAGTCCGATGTCACAAAAACTCGAAGCTGATGAGACGAGGAGTGCATCCGACTTCTTGAGGACAGTGCTTGCACCACGCCGGTCACCCTCTGGATCACGCTGCACACATGTTGCACGTCAGCAGCCTTGTTCTTCAAGGAGACGTCTGGGTTGCGCAAGCGCGCAAACATGGCCGAGATGTCCGTGATCGGCTCTCCCAGCAAAGCGATACGCCCAGGGTCTTCTTCTTCATCGCCACTTTCACTCGGCAGAAACAGTTCCTTGAGCAAGCCTGCGACCTCCGAAGAGTCTGCGTCTGCGGGCGACTGGGTGTTGCTCGATGACCCTGGCGCAGCTCCCCCTGGTGTAGCCACCTTGTCTTTAGCTTTGCTCTTTTTGCCTTTCTTCTTTTTCTTCTTCGACTTGATCGCACCGCGCAACTCTCTTGTGCCCCTCATCGCCGTCTGCTGTACTTGCTGGCGAAAAGTGTGGCGTCGCTCTTGATCGCGGTGGGCGGATACCGAGCGTCGCAGCCGATCAGCACGAACTTCGCCTTGGCGTTGAAACAGCGCCTCCCGGTTCTTGGCGCCCTCGCATTCCGCCTGACTCCGCTCGATTGTCGCGGTCGAGGCCGCAATCTTGCGCTGCCAGGCAGGATCTGCTGGGATGTCACACGCACGCCGCCCGTTGCCATCCTTGGCTCGAAGATCCACCCCCAATGCCTCAAGCAAATCGTAGATCTCGCGGTGACCATGCTTGACGGCCAAGTGGGCCAGGGACTCTTTCGTGTGGTATGTGCGAGTGTTCAGATCCGCCATATTATCCGCCTCCAGCAGGATCTGGGCGATATCCGCTTGGCCAGCAATCACGGCACTGTGAACTGCCATGGTGTTCGAGAGGTACTGGCGAGGCATCGTCAAGTCTCGCTGTTTCGGCTCCTTGCGACAGTGAATCGTTGGCTGGTTGAAGAGTGCCCCCATCTGGATCATCCATTCGACAAGGCTGGCATCATGCGCCGGTCCCGCCGCTGCTTGATGCAGCAGCGAGCACAGCTCGTCCTGCTGAGCATTCTCCACAGAGAACGTGTTTACGTCGGAGCCGGAGATTGAGCATAGCGACACCATCCTCAGCAGCTCGGGGTCCTTCTTGATCTGTGACTTCACGCGGCGGAGCTCGCTGGTAGAGAGTGGGCCGTTGCTCTCTTCCAGGATGTCCATCAGGTCCGAGAAGACGTTCTCACGACGAAAGGCATCCGTTTGTCGCTTGAAAGTCTCCGTTCCAAACTCTTGCGCCACGAAATCCGGGCGCGACGGGAAGGTAAAGTAGGTATCCTCGCAAATCAGAGGCGGTGAGGCGAACTTTCCCGTGATTACAGACGCTGCCAGTCTGCAGTACGATCGGACCCGCTCGTATTGCAGGGCACCAGCGAGAGCAGCGCCATGTTCACCCGGCAACGCGTTCAAGTCCAGCGAGCCATCTGGGCGCAGCGTGTCCAGGAACGGAAGTAGCGGCATCATCACTGCATCCTCGAGAGCACGATTGACCCGGTATTGGCGAGACTCACCGGGCGTCGGGGTCGCAATATACTCGTCGTGGAAACCCCGTCGGCCCAGTGCGTCGCACAGCGCCGAAAACACATCTGTAAGATCATCGTTGAGCTTGAGGATGTCCCTAGACAGTACGCGCGTCTCGAAAAGTTCTTTGGAGCAAATGTCGGAGATCTTGCTCAGCACCATCTTTGGCGACGCAATTTCAATATCTCTTCCCAACGCAGACATGTCGTTTTCTGACACAAGCCGGAAAGTCTTGGACAGGTCGCGAAGGTGCAGCGCTTTTCGCACTTTGATTCCTTGGGGGCCCGCGGGCACAGGAGCGTTTCGGAACATCGCGTCGACAGCAGCCGCAGTCATGTGGGAGCTGAGCAAGTACGTCCGCGAGTACGCTCCCCGCTTGGCTGCAGCACGAGATGGCGTGAAGATCATGTCGGCGTAGATCTCCAAAAGCTGGTCAAAGAACGGGATGTGTTGGACGAAGCCTTGGTCCAGCAGCGCAGCGTAGAGGTGTCCAAACGCCCTGAATCTCGACGTCACCAAAAGTACTTCGCTCGCGATGTGCAGGTACTGAAAATGGTAATCCAGCATCATGAAACCGGCCATCATTGGGTTTGCGCGCGCCAATTTGTGCCCTCTGTTGGACTGCTCAATTTCCTTCACACAACCTGCGAGGGCATCATGGAGCTCTTTGTCGGCCGTGTACACCGCGCGCTTCGCAACGGTCGCCTTCATGTTCGCTGCTAGCTCCGCCGAATGTTTAAACGTCAGACTCACGTTTCGTCCCAAGCCACCATTTCCCTGAAGTGCCGCCACAGACTTCATCCAGCAAATACATGCAAAAACCACGGGTACAGTGACCTTGCGCGTCGTAAAATACTCCTCCATGAGGGATATGAACGACCCGGACAAGCTTGACGACTTGAAAGGCGAGCCCCTCACGAGCTTGGACGCAGCGACGGTGTTGTAGAGCAGTGGGAGCTGCTGCAGGAGGAAGACAAGCATGTTGCTCGGGTCCGGCAGCACGTACTGTGGGGTGCGCTCCTCGCCGTACGGCTCGCCGAAAAAGCCATCGCGCAGAATCAAGGACGTCCGAGCACCTTCTGGAATTGCTGACGTGAAACTGGACAGCGTGCTCCCGACGCTGACGAAATCCACAACCAGCATCCCAGGAACAAACGAGTACGTGCCTTGCTTGCTGAAGCCCTCCCAAAACTCTGCGACAGCCGATGACAGCTTGGCTCGAAAACTGGGCGGGGCGCGATCCATAACGATGGTAACCACATCTTCTGCAGACCGGATCGAGGGATAGCGGAGCTGCAGCTTTGACGCGAGAGCCTTCGCGTTGTTCATAGCCACCTTCACGACCACTGTCGCCTCCACCAGCGTCTTCTGCTGCTTCTTCACCTGGTCGTAGACAGTAAAGACGGCTTCTGCCAACTCTTCGAGATCCAGGAAGAAGTAGATCACCTCGAGCCGCAGATCCTCCGCAAACGCCTCGTTGAACACGCGCTCGCGCTCAGCTTGTGCGAGTTGTGGGGTAACAATATCTCCTCGTTCTGTGGCCACGGTGTCTTCATCGGGGAGGAAGTAGTCCTCGGCCACTCTCAGCACCTCGTAGTAGTTCTCGAAGCGCGCGCTGTTGGCTGCCGCAGAGGCAGCCCCCGCCCCTCGCGACGGCGCAACTTGCACTTCGGCCAATGCTGCGTGCCATGCTTTCAGCAGACCCAGAAAGTGCGCGTGGTTCTTCTGTGACTCCACGCTCGCCTGGCCGGCGTTGCTCAAGAAGAAGACCGACACGTGCTCGCGCAGCGTGATGGCGCACTGGCAGGCCGCCAGCGCCTTGGGCAGTTGATTGAGCAGCTTGGGCGTCAGAGACGTCGGCTCGGCCACAATCTCCCGCACGACGCTATTGAACGCAGCCAGCTGCACCTTCTGGCCCGTGTGCCGGCCGCGCCCGCGCGCGCGCAGCAGCCAGTCCAGGAAGAACTCGGTCGCGTGCTTGTACTGCGCATACTTGCTCGTCGGGAACAGCGCCATCTCGCCCGCGCCCGCTTGTCTTCTTTGCCCCTCCCTCGCCTTCGCCTTGAGCTCTGCAGGTCTTTTTGCGGAATGCGGAAAGGAAAGGAGCAGCCTGGAAGCAAGTGGGTTCAATCTGGGGGTAGCCGAGGGATCCGTTGAAGTCCAACCAAGGAGTGTGTGTGTCGAGATCATTCAATTCAGTACCTGGAATCGCGTATGGCCGCGCGTGTGGGGGCATGACCCGAGCTGTACTGAGTTACGGTCGCCCGTTTTGACACACGTATACTTGTGTGGACAACAGCGGACGCGAGCAACAAAAGTATACGCCTCCGACGCTTCAAGCTCCCCAGCTCGACACCACGTCGACCAACATGCGAGGCTGGCGCTAACGTTATCCTCCGCGCTTCCTGGTTCCATGCGACCTTCACCGTGTCCTGCTACGCGTATCTTGCACCGCCGTGGCTTGTATTGGTTTGAACGCCGCGGCGGACACAGAGATCTGGGCGCGTTTACTCGATAAGTGCCCGTGTATGGTGGGTATGCCATCCTGCAGGAAGCCTCCTCGACACCTTGGGTGCGTCATCCCGGCAGCGATGGGGTCACTGCCGCAGCCAGAGCGCCACCTCCTCCTGCACCGCCACGTGGCCGTGCTCTCCAGCCACGCGGAAGGCCGCCTTGGCGTCGGCGTGGCGGCCATTGTCCAGCAGCCAGCGCACCACGAGTGCTTGACCACGTTTCGCGGCCGCCCGCGTCGTGTGGTCCGTGCAAAGCTCCGGGCTGCGGAAGCGCAGCCAGCGCAACAGCGTCAAGTCGCCTCGTCCCGCTGCTCCGGCGAGTGCGGCGGCGCTCCAGCCTTCGTCCCGGTGGGCGTCCAGCCACCAGAGCAGCTCCAAGTGGCCGTTGGCCGCCGCCGAGTCCATGGCGTCCACCGTGCAGCCTTCCGTCCGATGGGCATGCAGCCATCGCACCACTTCCAAATGGCCGTCGCCCGCGGCGTCGTCCATGGCGTCCGTGGTGCAGCCATCCGCTCGATGCGCCTGTAGCCAGCGCAGCACGTCCAGGCGGCCGCCGTGCGCCGCGGCGTCCATGGCGCAGTAGCGCTGCGTGCGCCACTCGCCATGCAGCTCCGGGCGCTCGTGCAGCCAGCGCAGCACATGCACGTGGCCGTGATAGGCCGCCACCGCCGCCCACAAGGCCTCCAGCGTCTGCAGCCGCGACTCTCTTGGTGCCAAGTACTCGAGCGCACGGGTTGAAGCGCCGCGCTTGACCGCGCGGAAGAAGGCGCCGTCTCCTTCCGTCTGCAGCGGCCTCGTGACGCTCGAGAGGCAGTCGAGGAAGCCGTTGATGCGGTGCGCCACGTCCGTGAAGGCGGCGCGCGAGCTCGAAGGCAGGCGCTCCCGGCAAACCAGGCGCGTGGCCGTCAGCAGCGGCAAGTCCACGCCGTCGCGTGGCATCTCGTGGTGCCTCGAGTCGCCCGGGGCCTGCGCTGGCGCCCAGGACGCGTCGCCGCTGCGCTGGCGGCTGCGCTGGCGGCGTCGACGTCGCTGTTCGGCTCGCGTCATGTCCGTAAGCCGCTGGCGGTGGATTCTAGAGTGAGGCAACTGAGCGCCAGGAGCTTCTCGCCAGCGCGGCGACGCGGCTGCTGGGGCCATCACGGGCGCAGGAGATCCGGTTGGGCCATGGCTGGGCCGCGCCGTGCGCCAGTGCGGAGCCTCAGCGCCTCCATTAGCTGCGGCCGGAGAAACCAGCGAGAGCCGCTCTTTCAATATTGGCCGTGGCCAGCACCAAAGGTCGCCCGTGCTTTTGTATCGGGGTTTCAGACCCAAGGGAACGCAACAGCGAAAGCATAGAGCAAAAGAGCAAAAGCATGCGCGAGCAGCGACGGCTTCTTGGCTCGGGCGGCGCGGAGCTTGGGTGCCAGGCCTCCGCCTCCACGGCAGCGTCCGCGGCCTCGGCGGCCAGCTCGGCGCTGGTGGCGCGGCGCAAGGTCGAGGCGCTCTTCCGCCGCGTCCAGCCGCACACTCTAGTGCAAACATCCGAGAAGCTGCTGGCGACGCTACGGCCCGCGCTTAGGCTCTTCCTGGACGGCCAGGAGCTGCAGCCGCATGCGCCGCCTGTGAGCGTCGCGACGGCAGCTAGAGCCTCGCGCTCCGCGCTCGCGCTGGCTGCCGACTGGCGCTTCAAGCCGGGAGCCGGCCGCTTCCGCTACGCAATGAGTCTGCAGTTCCGTCCGTCGCCGTCGCCGTCACTCTCGGCGCTACGGTCGCTGGACGTGACGCTGGCCTCCAGCGCCTCCCCCGAGCCTCGCTCGCTGCTCCAGGACGCCAAGCCCTGGCGTCTCGTAGCGGAGACGGACGATCGGCGCGTCGGCCTGGCGCTCTACGCGTCGCCTTTGGGGCGATGGCGCGCCAGTGTCGTCTTGGCGCTTGTATGGGCCGAGACGCAGGAAGTTGCCGCGCTCTTCCTGCAGCTGCACACGGCGGAAGTGCTGCACTCGGCGCCTGAGCGCGCGCTGCACGTGCGGCAGGACGGCGAGCTGGACCGCACGCACGGCCTGCACGGCTACACGGCGGCCGTGACGCTGCGCTCGCTGGCCGCGCTGCTGTGGGAGCACGAGGTCTACGACGTGGAGTTTCCGGCGCCTGACGCCCGCGGCGGGTGCGTCACCACATCGCTGTTGAGTGACGTGGGCGGCGGAAGTCTCGCGGCCCGAGGGCGCGTGCTAGCGGCGGATGTGGAGCCCGCACTGCGTGTGGACACGACGGCCGTGTCCGTGGCCATGCAGCACGTCCTGCTGCTGGACTTTACGCTCTGGGACGCCGACTGCGCGCCAGTATGGGGCTTCACGCGCGCACTGGAGCTCGTCGCCGTGGCCAGCGGCCAGCACACTGAGGACGACGCGGTTGGAGCCTGCGACTTGTCCGTGAGCTCTCTGGGCGACGCCACAGAACGCCTCGAGCTGCGCTTCCAGGACGACACGCACGGAAACGCGCTGCGCGTCACGCTCATACGGCGCGCGCCTCCGTCGCAGCCCCACAAGGCCGTCAAGCAGGCGCGGACGTGGGTGGCCCAGGCCCATCTGACGCTCAGCCTCGCCTTCGTGAACGCCACCTTCGGCACTAGGTACTAGATACGGCACAGCGTGCTTGGATACGGGACCACTTCCTGGGTGGCTTTATATATATTTCTCTCCGACCGGTATCCTTCCACCTTACCGGTATCCGCTCTTGTGCCTCGTCACATGGTGGCGCTCGTGGGGTCGTTGTCATCTTCCAGGCCGGTGGCGGCCGAGCACTGCAGCTCCAGCGCGTGGCGGAAGACGTGGATGGCGTCGTCGTGGTCGCCGCGCACGTGCAGCAGCTTGCCCAGCAGCGAGAGTGCGGCCAGCGAGTGCGGCTCCAGCTCCAGGGCGCGGCGCACCGCCTCCTCCGCCGCCTCGCGGTCCTCTCCGAGGGCGTCGCGCGCCTTGGCCAAGTGCAGCCAAGCGCGTGCGTCCTCATCGTCCAGCTCCACGCTGCGCTGCAGCTCCGCCACGGCGCGCGCATAGTCTCCCTGGTCCAGCAGCACGACGCCCAGTTCGTGGTGCGTGGCCGCCACGTCCAGCGGCGGCTCGTGCTCGGCCAACTCGGCGTCCAGCCGCTTGCTGCGTCGCAGGAAGGCCTCCGTGGCCGCCTTCTCCGCCTCCTCGTCCTCGTCCTCGTGCTCGTCCTCCTGCGGACTCGCGTAGCCGCTGGCGCGGTACTTGTCGGCCACGGCGTCCAGCTCGCGCTTCTCGCTCTGCGCGCGTCGCAGCTCACGCTCGCTGCGCCGCACGGCGTCTCCCAGCTCGCGCTTGGCCGCCTCGAGCCGCTGCATGCGCTGCGCCAGCTCCTGCTCGTCGCTCGAGTGCCCAGAGCCCGCCTCCGAGAGCCTCTGTACGTGCAGCGCCTTGTCCAGCGCCGACGAGTGCGGGCGCGGACGCAGGCGTCGTCGGCTTGAGCGTCGCGTCCCCTCCGGGTCGGGACACTCCTCCAGTTGCTGGCGCAGCTGGCGCTGGCGCTCCAGCACCGTGGGCTGCTTCGGCCGGCCGCGCTGGATGAACATGGAGCCCGTGTCGGGCTGCAGCGCCGGCCCCGAGGCGACCACGGACGCTGTCGTCGTCGTGGCTGCGCTCCAATTGCGTCGTCGACCGGGTGTGGGGAACATGTCCGAGTCGAGATGTCCGCCCGGAAGGCTTCTGTTGTTGTCCAGGTCGAAAGGCATGGGCTCTTGCAGCGGCGGCTCACTGTAGACCGACTTGCTGCGGCGGCGGTAGCGCGGGTGCACGGGGCTGGGCTCGGCGATGTGGAGCTGGAGCTGCAGGCCGCTCGTGTCTCCGCTCGTAGCCACGCGGGCGAGCGCGCGCGCGTTGTGCTCCTGCTGCAGGTCGTCGAAGCAGACGGCGCAGACGCGCTGCGGCTTGTCGTCCAGCACGCCCAGGTGCTTGAGCGGCACGCGGTGGCGCGAGTGGCGGCCGCACACCGAGGCGCCGCAGTTTCGGCAGTGGTGGCGCTGGCGGAAGTAGCCGAACTTGGCGGCGCACAGGCGGCAGCGCGAGCTCAGTGCCCAGCGCGGCGGCGGCAGCGACACGGACGCCGACGGCAGCGCACGCTCCTCGCGGATTGAGTGCGTGGCGCCCAGCTGGTCCGTCACGGGGCCCGCCGGCTCGTCGTCTTCCGGTTGCTCCGGCCATTGCCGCTGCGAAGGCGGCAACTCGGGCGTCCCCGTCCTCGCGTGCGCTTCCAACACACGCAGTAAAGCCAGCACGTCGCTGGACGGCGCGGGTCGTAGCGACTTGGCCAGCGCCAGCGCCGCGTAGCCCTCCGGCGTGCCCACGGCCACCGCGCGCGGATACGCCTCGATCACGGCCTGCAGCGCCGGGAGGGGCAGACGTTTCCGGATGGCCAGATGCATGGGCAGCAGGCCCGCCAGGTTGCGCGTGGCGGCCGCCGCCGGGTGCGCGCGCGCCACGGTGGCCAGCACGCGCGCGGGCGCCGCCGGGTCGCTGCAGGCCCAGTGGAGCGCCGTCATGCCCAGGTTGTCCGCGGCGCGGGCCAGGCGGGGGCGCAGCGCCAAGGCCACCAGGAGCCGCGGGAAGTCGCCGCGTTCCGCGAGCTGCACGGCCGCCAGCGGCCCGGCCAGCAGCTCCTCCACGGGGTCGGCCGCCGGCCTGTAGGCGCCCTGCTGTCGCTCCAGCACCACCGGTTCCATGGCGGCAGGTTGCGTCGCTTCTTCCGCCGCTTCTCTGCTTGTTGTGCGACGGTTGCGGGTTAAAGCGCAGATCTGGAAATGCGGGAATAGCTCGAAATATTGGGGCGGCCCGTTTGAAGTTGGCCGAGGCCGCAGCTGGGACAGCCGGGACACATGTGGTTTCACGGGGTATCAAGTTGAATGGGCAGCGGGAAGGCAGTGGCGCGCGAGTCAAAGTATTTGTTTACACAGGGTATTGAAACGCAGGGCCAGGGGGGGCGGAAGAAGATGGGCGACTCAGCTGCCTGTGACACTTGATACGTTTGGTATGGCGCTGCTTGGATTTGGGCTGGCTGCGAAAGCGTGTGGAACGGAGCAGGCCGGGCGGGAAGGAGATGGCGCCAGCGCGCCCCGGCGGAACGAGCGCCACGCTCGCTTCCCGCTGCGCGCGGCTGGCATGTATGTGGCTGCGCCGACAGGCCGAGCTCTATGCGCCGGCATTCCTCGCCGCGTCCAACCGACCTCCAATAACCAATACCGGGCGCATCTTGGTGGCGAACCTTCCTGTCGCGTTCCGGGGCCAGCCGGGGATGGGGAACCTCCATTTTGTGCTCGTGTTCTAACCTAAACCAGTGCAAACTAAACGCCTGAAACGCATGAAATTCTCTGATTGGCTGCGCTTACCAAACCCAAGTACACGAGCCCTGGTTGGCAATTCCGGAAATGCCAACCAGGGCCCGTGTACTTGGTTTTGGTAACGTACCCCGTGAACTTGGTTTTTGTATCGGCATTATCCGGAAACGATGCGGAAGTATCCGAAGTAGCTTTGGTTTCTACCAATCAAGTTCCCCCGAATCTGCCTGGAGATGTCGCGCTACGCCCCGAATCGCACCAAGCCTGCCCCACTCAGCCGCTTCCTGCTCCACTGGCGGCCAGAGCGTCTCCACGACCTCGTGGGGGAACGTCGATAGCCCAAGTCGGCCGCAGGTCGGCGAGCTACGAGCTCCTGGCGGATGGCTTCGGGGCACTTCAACGTGGCGCCTGGGCCTGCCACTTGCTGCGCGCCCATTGGCGCACCTCTCTCCGTGCCTTGCCATTCATTGGACAGAATCTCGTCTCTCACAGCAAATCCACCAATCAGCGTGTCGCATTGCCCGCCTTCTGGAAATTTCTCCTGAACCAGCGCGATTTGGCTCGATTGGCAATCGGCAAAGGCGAAAAGCCCCGGCGGGCGCGACGTGGCAGCAAGAGACGCCGCTGCATGGAGCCCTGGGCCGTCGTCCACCGTCGCCGGCCGCTGTGACAGGAGCGCAAGCCGCGGGCCCGACCGAGTTCGTTGGTGGTGCCACGGCCGGCGCTGGCGGCACAACGCAATTGACCGAGAGAGAGAGAGAAGCGCAAGTGAGGGAAATGGCCGACAAGAGACGCATGGCCGCGTCCACGTGGCGCGTGCAGACGCGGCTGCTGCTGGCGCTGCTACTGCTGCTGGCGGCGGTGGCGACGCGCGCCATGGACCCGGCCAAGGACTACTACGCCGTGCTGGGTGTGGGCACGGACTTCTCGGACCGCGAGCTCAAGAAGGCCTACCGCACCTTGGCGCTCAAGCACCACCCGGACAAGGCGGAGAACGAGCAGGCCAAGGAGGAGGCCAAGGACAAGTTCGTGGAGGTCTCGGAGGCCTACGAGGTGCTCTCGGACCCGCAGCAGCGCGCCGAGTACGACGACGCGCGGCGCTACGGCGGCGCACCGGGCGCTGGCGCTGCGGGCTTTGGCGGCCAGCACGGCGGCGGCCGACGCCAGCGCAGCAGCGATGAGTCCATGGCCTCCTTCGCCAAGATGTTCGAGAACGTGTTCGGCCACGGCTTTGGCAGCGGCAAGGCCAGCGCCGGCGCTGGCGGCGCCGGCGGAGGCTTCGGAGGCTTTGGAGGCGGTGGCTTTGGCGGTGGCATGCCCACGGAGTTCCAGTTCAGCGGCATGGACGGCTTTGGCCACGCGCAGCAGCCTGGCGCACGCCGAGCGCAGCGTCCCACTGCGCTGTACGCCAAGGACTCGCCCGTGAAGGCGCTGTCCAAGAAGAAGTTCCCGGGCGCGGAGGCCAACAACGAGTGGCTCGTGCAGTTCTACTCGGCGCAGGACGAGGCGAGCGTCAAGTTCCGCGACCACTACGAGAGCATTGCGCGTGATCTGACGGGGAAAGTGCGCGCTGGCGCCGTGAACTGCGACCGGCAGGCCGCCTTTTGCCGCGCGCACGGCGTGCAGACGTTCCCCGCCTTTGTGTACGTGTGGGAGGGCGAGCAGACGCGCTACGAGGGCGAGCTGGACGAGTATCTGGTGTACAACTTCGCCGTGGAGCGCCACATCGCGCGGCTGCAGCGCATGCGTGAGACGGGCGAGCTGGAGAAGCTGCACGCCGGCAACGAGGCCAAGCTGTGCAACGTGGGTCCGCAGGCCACGTCCGGCGCGTCGTCGCTGTGCGCCGTGTTTGTGCTCTCGGGAGACAAGCGGCGGCGCGCGCAGCAGCTGCAGATGGCGCAGGACGTGGCGGCGCAGTTCCGCCAGACCAAGGGCCTCCACGTGGCCTACGTGGACGCCAAGACGCAGCAGCGCATGGTGCGCAAGCTGCTCGAGGTGGCCACGGGCACCAAGCCGGCGAAGCGCGAGCAGCAGCCCGGACTGCTGGTGCTGCGCACCAAGCGCGGCAAGACGCGCGTGGCCGCGCACGCGCCCGGCGCCGAGTTTACGGCGGAGGCGCTGGCCGCCACCATGGAGCGCGCCGCGGGCGGCGACTTGCCCGCGAAGAGCGTCGCCTTCCCCGTGCATTTCCGTTAGCAGCCACGTACGTCGACGCCCGCCAAGAGGCACTGACCGCTCTTCACGTTGATCGGTATCTACCAATCAGAGTTCCGAATGCGGAATACCAGCCAATCCTGCACACGCACGACATCCTGAAGTGCTGGTAACGACGCACGAGTGGCTGTTATTGAGGACCAATCAGCGTCGACCCGCTCTCGCGATACCGGTACAAACCCTCTCCACTGGCATGCCACCGGTTGCGGTATGCTCGTGGGTGGGCTTCTCGGCTCTTCCCCCTTTGGCTCGCTTCAAGCCCCCCAAGCACCTCGCCGAGCCATCGGAAGCGCCGGAGCCCCGAGCTTCCCCGCCGTCGTCGCCCCCGCGAGCGCCTCTCCTCGTCCGCGCGCCCCCGTCCCCGAGCGCGCGATGCAGACCTCCGTCGGGAGACCCGTGGCGCCGCCCGCGCGCAAGCCCAACAGCGGCGGCGGGCCCAAGGGCGGCAAGAAGAAGAAGTGCGTGGCTCGCCTTAGCCGCGCCACGACGCGCTGGAAGGATCTGTGGCGTCCGCCACGGCCACCGCCCACCGCGGGGACCGATGCGCGTGCGTAAAGAGCTGTGCGCTGACGTCGTATGCGCGCGCGTGTGTGTGTGTGTGGCTTTGTGGGCGGCTGTGCGGGCGAGCAGGACGGACAAGAAGGCGTCCAACGGAAAGGAGCCGGTCACCGGGCCGCGCCCCGTGGCGCCCGCGCCCGCGTCCGGGCCCTGGGGCAAGCCCAGGCCCGCGGTCACCAGCAGCGCGCCGCCCGGCTTCGCTAGCGCCGCGGCGGCCGCCTCACCGGCCACCGGCTTCAGCGGTACGTCACCTCGCTCTCTCGACGTGGATATCTCCCCGTTTCGGCCTGGAAACTCACGGTGGCGCGTGCTGTGCGGACGGTAGCCGCGCACGAGCGAGTGCTGCGTCACCGCGCGCTCTTCGCCTTCCGCTTCCTGGTGGGCAAGGCCGTGGAGGTGCAGCTGGTGGACGCTGGCGCTCGGTTCGCCGGCGTGTTGGACTGTGTGGACCCGGACGACTTTTCGGTCGTGCTCAAGGACGCCAAGCGGCTCACGGAGGCCGCCGAGCCCTTCGAAGCGGGCAGCACGCTCGTCCTCCGCCGCGCGCAGCTGGCGCAGCTCTCTGCGGCCGGCGTCGTGGACTACAGCGACGTGTCCGTGGCGTCCGGTGCGGCTGCTGGCGGCGGCTTCCGCACGGACACGGAGATCAGCGGGCGGCAGGGCGAGCACCTCTTCGGCCGGGAGCTGCAGACGGCGGCGTCGTGGCTGGACCCTGCGCTGGACACTGGCGAGCTCGAGGACGGCCGGCGCGCGGGCAAGAAAGGCGGCGGCTGGAACCAGTTTGAGGCCAACGAGAAGCTCTTTGGCGTCGTGTCGTCCTACGACGAGAACATGTACACGACCAAGCTGGACAAGTCCAAGATCTCCACGGAGCAGTCGCGCGCGGCCGAGCGGCTGGCGCAGGAGATCGAGCGCCAGGCCTCGGCGGGCAACTTCCATCTGCAGGAGGAGCGAGGCCAGCAGCAGCAGCAGCAGCAGCGCGGCGGCAAGCACGCGGGCCAGCGCGACCTGGACGAGGAGGAACGGTACAGCTCCGTGGCCCGCCAGACGACGCCCGGAGCCACCTCGTACGTGCCGCCGGCGCTTCGTAGCGGCCAGCGGCCAGCCAACGGCAGCAAGCCCAAGTCTGGCGCCAAGGAGCCGTCTGCCAAGCCCAAGGCCAAGGCCAATGCCAACGCTAGTGTTAGTGCTGCGGCCGACGCTCCTAGTGCCGTGGTGCCGCCTCCAGCGCCAGTAGCGCCGCCCACGACGGCCAGCGCGCCGACCAAGCCGCTGTCCTTCAGCGACGCGGTCTTGGGCCGCTCGGCCGCTGCTGCATCGGCCACGCCGGCCAGTACGAGCCCCACGAAGACGGACAAGGTGGCAGACGCCAAGAAAGACGCCACGTCGCCGCAGAAAGCGCCGGAGACTGGGACTGTGAACGGCTCGAGCGCCAAACCCGAGGCTGCTGCGGCCTCGAGCGCCAAGGCGAAGGCCGCAGAGCCAGCGACGGCGACAGCGACGGCGACAGCGACAGCGTCGACAGAGAAGAAGCCCAAGGAGCGCAAGCCGGAGGCCAAGTCGAGTGGCAAGGCGCCGTCCAAGCCGGCGCCGCCCAAGAAGGGGCTGAACCCGAACGCCAAGGAGTTCAAGCTGAGCGCCTCGGCGGCCGCGTTCACGCCGAGCGTCGCCGCGGCCAAGGACCACACGGCGTCACCGTATCGCGGCAGCTCTCCGGGCCACGCGCCGCTGGCTGGCGCGCCCGTGGGCTACTCGCCTGGGCCCGACGAGTGGCTGTACGACGGCGGCGGCATGGAGGACGGCGACATGGGCATGCCGCCGCAGTACATGCAAGGCGGCTACGGGATGCCTCTGGCGCCCATGTACCCGCCCATGATGCCACAGCACAACATGCGGCTCATGGGCGGGCAGCGGCCGCACGGCGGCGGCTACGGCGGCTACCAGCAGCAGCCGTACAACCCGCGAGGCTACTACCCGCCGGCGGGCGGCTATCCCGGCGGCGGCATGCCGTATCCGGCCGGAGCAATGCCTGGTGGCGTGGGTCCTCAGCCTCCCTTGCCACGAGAGCCGACGCCGGGCGACGACACGCCGTCGACGAAGGGAGAGAGCGTGGAGAGCGCGGCGCCGACGCCACCGACGCCCGAGGCGGCCGCACAAGTCGGCTCTGCGTCGACGAGCGCCAACGCCAACGCCAACGCCAACGCCAGCTCCTCGAAGCCGTCGGCGGCCGCGGGCGCTTCCAAGAAGAAGAAGAAGTAGCGCCGAGCGTAGAGCAGTAAGGCGGGAGGCGGGGGACGCGACGGGGGACGCACGTCGACCTCCCTGTACGGGTCCAGTCCAGCACGACGACGGGCAGGGGACACAGCGCGAGCTCGTGCTCGTCGGCGCTCCTCCTTGTGTGCGCCTCCGCCATCGTCGCTCCTGAACGCGAGAACGTCGGCTTTTCAGGCGTCGTCCGTGGGGTGCGTGTGCTTGTCAGGGGGGGGATTTACACGCTTGCGAGGCTCGTGTGGCTGTCTCTGAGTGCATGCCAGGCCGCCAAGGTCGCAGTACAGACGTCGAAGAGGTGGGAGGCTCATGCCGGGCGCCGTGCGGCACTGCGAGGCGTCACGTGGGGGGTTTCAACGCTCTCTTTCGCCGTCTCGTTCACGTGTGGAGCTGCTTTCAGTGCCAGGAGCGCCCCACACGGGGCTCAAGTGACCTCGTGGCCTCCTTCCAGCCAGCGAACGTCGTCATGCTGCCTCCTATTCACAAGCCCCGAGCCGAGCCAGCGAACGAGCAGCGCCATGGCCGTCGAGCGAGCTCCTTCGGCGACGGCAGCGGCAAACCGAGCTGGTCTTTGGCCCACCGTGGGGGTGGGCCAGAGTTCCAGGCGTCCGCGGAGGTGGCCGCGTCGTCCGCAGCGCTCGCAGGCCGACTGGACGCGCTGGAGGGGGAGAACCAGCGCCTCCGCGAGGAGATGCAGCACCTCCGACGGCTCCTGTGCGCCAACCAGCAGCAGCGCGAGGACGAGAAGCTGTCGGTGAGCAACGCGGTGGGCGATCTGCAGCGACTGGCGCTCGCGTTCAACGCCAAGCTGCAGGCGGACGCCCAGCTGCAGCAGCGCGAGCAGCACAAGGCGGCGCTGCTCTTCGCAGAGGTCGCTCGCCTCGGCCACGGGGTCGAAGGCCTGGAGGCAGACGTCGCCACGTTCACAGCCGAGACACGCCGAAGACTCGAGGCACAGGCCCAGCACACGCAGCTCGTCCAGTCGCTCCCATCGCAGCAAGAGCAAGAGCAGCAGCAGCAGCAGCAGCAGCTTCGAGACGTGCAGGACGCGCTCAAGCAGCTGCGAAGCGAGCTCGACACGGACCGCAGCACGCGCTGGAAGAGCGAGGCCGCGGTGGAGGCCAAGCTGGCCGCGCGCCTGGAGCGCGTGCAGGCCCAAGTGGCGTCGGACAAGCGCCAAGTGGAGCAGGCACTGGACGAGCAGCGCGCGCTCGTGACGAGCACCGACTTCCAGCGCGTGGCGACGCACATGCACGAGTTCGCGCGCGTGCACGACCACGTGCTGGCCCTGGAGCGCTGGCTGCACGGCGAGCTGGCGCAGGCGAAGCGCGTGCTGCAGGCGCTCGGCGGCGACGTGGACGCGCGTTTCCACTGCGTCTTGGTGGAGATGGCGAGCGGACTCAAGTGCTGGCACGCGGCGCTGGCGAGGCAGGAGAAGAGCGTGACGCGTCGGCTGCAGGACCTCGAGGCGGCGACGAGGACGGTGACGCGCGTGGTGCAGCGCCGACTGCGAGCAGTGGAGCAAGTGGTGCCGCTGGAGGTGCAGGCACGGCAGAAGCACGACGACACGCTGCGCCGACGCGTGGAGGCCGCCGTGAAGGCTCTGGGCCACGCGCTCGAGGCCACGCGCGCAGAGCTGGGCGAGCCGCAGGTGCACTTGGCGCGGCGAGTGGCGCAGCTCGAGCGGGACCACGTGAGCGCGGCCAGCCACGTGGACAAGCAGCACGAGGTCATGCAGGAGAGCATGCAGGCCTTCCTGCGCGACTCGGACGCCATGCTGCGGTCTCTGGCGCGGTCCATTGAGCACGAGCGCGCCAAGCTCGCGCAGGAGGTGGCGGCGGCCGTGCGCGTGCCTTCCCAAGCCGAGGAGGAGCGCGAGCAGGAGGTTCGGCGACTGCAACACGCGCTCGAGGGGCTGCAGAGCTGGCGACGCACGCATTCGCTCGAGTGCCGCCGGCTCGACGACGACGTGGCCGCGGCCGCTGCGAGTCGGGAGAGCGCCGTGCGGCAGTGTCTGGAGGCGACGCTCGAGCGCGTTGTGGACGGAGAGACCACGGAGCAAGTGCGTGGCCTCGAGCTGAGGCTTGGCCATGCTTTGCGACGCTGTGCGCTGGCTCATACGCGAGTGGCCGCGCTGGAAGACGGCGCGCTGGACACTCGAGCTCGACTGGAGGCTGTCGAGGCCACCGCGACGCGCGTAGCTGGTCCCATTGCGGCGACACGGGCGGCCGCGCGGTCTCCTGTGGTCCAGGAGGACGCTGGAGGACAAGAAGAGGAGCTGGCGGCGGCCTCGCCTCGCGCAGTCGCGAATGTGGTGCTGCAGCGGCTGGTGCGGGGCGTCGAGGCGGCCAGCGAGGAGGAGAGCGCCCCGTCAGGCGCAGCTTGAGCTCGCAGCTCGCAG